>PVJA010030006.1:0-26181 GCA_004027025.1 Myocastor coypus
ATCCCCTCAGGATTAAATTTGAGACCATAGAATGTACTTTGTAGAACTGTTGTTAGTGTCAACCTTCAGGACGAGTCACAGCCATTGCTTGGCTATTTTGCTTTCTGTGAAAGCCTGAGAGAATGTTTTTCTCTGGGTGACTCTCCTTAGACGCACTGCAGTTCATTCATCCCTTTCCTCTGAGGATTATCATTATTATTATTATTTTGTATTTTAAGCAAGGGCTTACAGGGTGTTCAGGGTCTCACTGTTAGCTTGGACTTGTAGTGATCCTCCTGTTTACAGCCTCCCAAGAGCTGGGATTACAGGTGTGTGCCGCCACACCCAGTCTCCATTGCCACCTCAGCGTGCCCCAGAGGGCGGGTCCCACACGGAAGGCCCAAGGATGGAACTCTAGCCCCTGTGCCCGACTGTAGGCGCTTTAATCCACTGAGCTATTTGACTGGCCCCTAAAGTAGCTACTTTAGAAAACTACTTCGAGGAAAACGTGGCTTCAAGCGTCTCTGAGATTTCTATCTCCTTATTATCTTTCTTTGTTCTTTCATATTTACTTATTATTTAGAAGGTTTAAAGATTCAAGATATGTCAAGTTATGTAAACAAAATTTGAATTAAGAAATTATGAAAAATAAATATCAATGTTTTGTCATTTAACATCCAAATAGCCATCAAGAAATACACATCTTTTTGTAAGTGGGTTTATTTTGCCACCAGGTTTGTGAGTACTGTTTCTAGTGCAACAGTTGATAGAGATACTATGTACCTCAACTTGATATTACTACCAAGTAATACTAAAATGTTGCTGACATTTTTATGTTCCATGTATCCATATTAATATTTACCTTGCATTATAATTTAGCATCATTAATGGTTAAACTCCAAGCTAATAACCTGATTAGAATGAGGCCTCTGGCACTTGAATCAATCCTTTTCATAGCTTCTATTTTTAGAACAGATTACACAGTGTGCAGTTGGTCCAATAGGGTGAATGTGATGAAATGCCTACAATCTCACCAGCAAGAATGCGGCCCTTTAGTCAAATTATGCTTTTAATCTATAAAGGCATTACGTCAGTAGTTATTTAGAGGAAAGGGCAGAGTTTCCTCCTGAGCTCATTACAGGATGAAAAGTAACATTCAGAAGGTAGAGTGTATTAAATGAAATTGTATCCTTCAGGTAGAAGTATTTTTCCCATGAGAAAGAGCACCTTCTATCCAAAAAGAAAATAACAGTATTTTTTCTCTAGTTCACATATAAATGAATGGAAACTTCTGAGCTCATTAGTAAAATATCTAGAATTCCAAAGACAAAAAGGCAGTGCAAATTAAGTCTGTAAAAGAATGTAGCAAAGAAGAATAACTTTATTTAGGGAAGTGATATAAATAGATCTTTTAACTTAAGTCTAGAAATTTTCTAGCAGCATAAAAATCCAATCATTCATTGCAAGAGCACTAAAATAACTAAAATAGATGACCTGTCTCATAGCCTCGACTTACAGCTTGCCAGCTAACTAGCTAAGAATTTCTGAACTTCACACACTCGATTAACTTTAAGATAACTAACAGCTAAAATTTAGGGGTGATTTTCTGACCTCAGAAAATTATTTCTGAAATAAAGCTATTTTGAATGTTTGTATATAAAAAGAGAAAGATGACCTTGGAAAAGTCATAAAAATGAGTATTAGTTCTCTTTCCTGTATTGTTCTTCTATGAATTACTCAGATAATTTCCTCAAAGCTCTTTATTTATTTTTATTTATTTGTTTCTGGAAGCAATGTGGCTTTGAGCTTTGAGCACGTATCAACTTGAAAAAATTCTACTCAAGAACTTGGACAGCATCTAATCTTTGCCTAGGAGGCCTGCAACTGTCTGTCAAACCAAATCCGTCACCATGAAATTCAAGGCATACCCAATATTAAATCAAAGGCATATAAATTTTATTTCATAACCTTGGAGTACATTCTCACTAAAAGTTGGAGCTATAAAGCCAAATATCAGTGGCAATGATATTTTTGTAGCCTGGTATACTCATTTTTAATATCTCTGACAAATGATAGATAGATAGATAGATAGATAGATAGATAGATAGATAGATGATAGATAGATAGATAGATGATAGATAGATAGATAGATAGATAATAAATATGATATGATCAGTAAACATTAGTTCCAAAAACCTGTTAAAACAGTTGAATGAGTCTGGTGCAAATGCCTCTATCAATTGGTTACATGAAAAGACATATACAAAATCAGCTGACTTCTAATACCATTTCCTAAATTTGGCTTGTATTGAAAATAGTTGAAAAATCTATTTTAGACAAATATGGCAATAAAATTGGGCTGTATCATGCCTAGCGAGCTGAGAAGCATCAGGGTTCAAGCATCTCACCAGAGACAGAAACTTGTGAAACCCAAAGCTCTTGAGGTGTTTAAAAAAAGTCATCTTATTATAAAAATAGAAATGTTTCATTCTTCATTTTTAAAATTTTTTTACCACTGGAACCCACTGAAATAATTAACCAAAGTATAAATCATGTGAACAGAGAGGAAATACTAAAAAAAAAAAAAAAAAATTAGCTGACTGGAAACCATAAACTAAACAGGAAGTTCAAAGTAAAATTTTGAACTTACACTCATTTGTGCTTTTCAAATAAGGAAATATTTAAGTTATTTTAACTAGACGGAGTCTAGATGGAGACAAAGAAGTAAAGATTCTCCTTTCCTAGCACCTCCAAATGCTAATGGAAACTCAGAATGTTTGGAATCAACTGAAACTCTAGAGCACAAGGAGAATTTGAGTGTCATGCTTTTTACCTCTTGTTTCCTCTTCGGCTCTCCATTGAGAACTTTCATTCTCCAAAAATGTGGAAGGAAAAAAAGGAATGAGATGGCAATGGGGATAGGGAAGTAATAGAACTGTTCTGGAAAAAAAAAAGCCTCCCATCTGTCATACTTTATGTTTGAGAGATAATATTAGATAGAACCCAGGCAGGATACCAGTGACAATGTGGCCATGCCTAGAGCCACACCATCTGTGAAAATACTGATAGGTCTCCAAAGCAATGCACAAATATCACATTGAGCACATGTCCACTGCTGCCAAAGCTCCCAACTGGTGGTGGACTTTACTGAGGCAGCTTCTGAGTTGTTACCAGCCTTTTTCTGACTGGTCAGTGACACACGAACCAACTGCTTTCTGCTCTGAAGTTCATTACTCTGACTAGCAATGTGCAAGAAGGAAGGCTCTCAGTAAATCTGTACTGAAAGATGCTAGAAAGTGCTCACGCAAATGAGTGCACTGTGGAATACCGTTCAGCTATAAAGAACAAAATCTCATCATTCGAAGGAAAATGGTCAGAACTGAAGACCATCATTCTCAGTGAGATAAGCAAGATCCAGAAAATTAAATGCCACATGTGTTCTTTCATATGCGGAAACTGGGAAAGGGGATGACCTGAAAGTAGATAGGACAGGGAACTATTATTGAAGAGGAAGAAGAGCTTGGTTCTGAGAAAAAAGGTGGTGTAATAGAAGGGCATGGTCCAAGTCTGCTGTGTGTATACACACAAACAAAAAGGACACCAAAATGAAACCCTACAGCCTGCATAATATGTGCACATAAAAACAGTAGATGCAGACTAGGTCCCAGCTATGTTTTCCTACTTTCTCCTCAGACTTAATCACAGGTCCTGTTTTGGAAAACCTAAATCCAGTCGAATCTTTTCATTCTGCTAATCAATATGATTCAGCCAGAGAGCTAAGAGTGAAGGCAATGCAAAGCCTGAAATCAGTTCTCGCTTCCTGAAGTCACAGTCTATTCAGGTTTCCTAAACTATAAGATTGCTCAGTTAAGTTCTTACAGAATGGTGGAAACCTATAAAGCTCACCTTATACATCAGTTTTTCAAGTAGTTCAGCTATTTAAATAAGCCTTATGCTAAAGATAAATCACATTTTTAAACTTCTAATTCTCAGCTTTGATATATGATGTTAATGGGGTTGTGGAAATATTATATAAAAAATTTTATTTTACCTAAAATCTTCACATCATGATATCTAAAACCCTTCACCAGAAATATAAAACCGAGCTAATAGCTTTCATTTTTATTTTGAGGAGAGAAAAACACAATAAAAAATAAAGAATTTCAAAACAAGATGATAGGAAATTAACAATTGTTATTATATTACATATTGTTATCTCCAAAGCAGTTGCTCACATTGTAAGATATAGGCATATAAAATCCATCAAAACAATATAAGAACTGTTCCTTTCAATAAACAGAAATGGGTAGTGACTGGGCTTTTTTCTTAACATCACGTTGCCATTTAGTTTAAGTCCAAAACTCAAATCTCTTTACTGTCACCATGATACTCATTCTTCCAAACCACAACCTCATTCACTTTTGCTTTTTAAAGGAAATGTTAAAGGTTTAAATATTTCCTTTAAACCAGCATTAAAGACTGGTTTAGCACTACGCAGGTTGCTCTATAACCTGCTTGCTGACCACATGTTTAGCTTTCTTAAGAACAAGGTGTGAACAACTTCTGTCCGAGAAATGAGCCAGAGGCCTGTAATGGTGCACTGTAGGCAGGAGGAAACTGCCCCCTGCTGGGGTACAGTGATGTAAGATTCAATCTTTAGGGTAAAAAACATCTGCAAGAGAGACTTAACTGTGAATCGTTCCCTGAGGTTCAGTGAGGAATAAAGTAGCCTTGCAGAGAGACTGGTACAAGCAAGCAAAATGCTTTGCCATATGCTTTCATATAAAATTATTTCCCATCTGTAGTCAAATTCACTTTTACAACTGCATGTGCCATTATAACACCACTGGGCATCTGGCTGCTGTAGGATGGCCCTAGGGCATATCCATTACAAGGCTGTATGATCCCTAGTGAGAAATCTGGGAGTTCTGTTCCTTGCCTCTCACCCACCCTAAACCAGAAGGACACAGTGGTTACCATTGTGTGTTGCCTGATAAGGTTACCATGAGGGTCAGAGATGTGTCTGTGATTCAGTTTAAGGCCACAGTAATTACAACAACTTTAGTACTGAAGGACTCTCCACAGGAAATAGCACCATCAGGTTACAACACTGACTTTTTTTGTACAATCCTGAAAAAGAAACTGTCCTCAATAAATCATTTTCCTAATGGAAATGACAGAATTATTCTCCCAGGAGAACAGCACAAACCACACGTCCCTCTCCAGAGCAGTAGAAAGGAAATGCAGTGCCATGGCCCCTGGGAGGACATAAGACTTCCTAGGGAATTGTTCCCCTCTGTCCTGCTGAGGTCACTGCTGGCAACACTTGAAGGCCTTGTTAACACATGAAAGACATGTCCTTCTTAGTGAACATGCTGTTATTTAAAAAGAGTATATAACATTTTTAAGTAAAGAAACTTGTACATCATCACAAGATATTTTCATGACTCATATCAAAAATTAAACGCAAAATTAGCACTCAAGAGCGGTAGCTTTAGGAGAAGACTGTACTTTCCTCGTTTTTAAATATTTTATGCTTTTGTAATTCAATCATAAAATGTTTGTTGCTTGAGTCCTTTATTCTGTTACAGGGAGAATAAACCAATAACATAGTCTACTCCGTAAAGTGGAGCAGAAAGATACGGATAATATTGTGTGATTTTAAAACCAAAACTTGTAAATTCCAGATATTTAGCTCCTTCACCCATCATATCGCTTTCACCAGAAACTCATAATGGAATTTGTGTATGTCATTTGGCAAAGCAACTTCAGTTCGTCCTTTTTTTAAAAATGAAATTGTTAGCACTCGGAGTTACTTTTCCAATCAAAATGTTAGGAAGTGCCACTCCCAAACCAGCTTCTGATTTCTGAGAAATTCTTGCCCTGGTCACCAGGGAATGAAAGGTCAGCACTGAGGAAGAAACTAACTGAAATTGGCTTCAGTTTTTTAAGTGAGGTGGAGAATATCCTCTGACTAAATCAAGGTATAAAGGCATAAAGTCACAGTTTTATCAAATTCCACCTAGGAAATAGGCCAGATCCTTTGAAATCTTTTCCCATGGTTAAAATTCTCATTTGTTGCTTTTTTGGCATGATAGCTAATGATCCGGGGCACTGGCCCAAGAATCATAGTGAGGTTTTTTATTATTGTTATACCAAATTAACACATTAAAGGAAATCTTTTTTTGATACAGTGAATAGCCCACTTCAAGGAGGAAAAATATATAATTTATATATAGTGTAATATTTAAAACAGTTATATAATTTATATAACATAACAAATAAAATTATCAGACTCCTCTTTCCCTCAAAGTTGCAATAAATCCAAAGAGTTTGGGGGCCCTATTAAGGAGTCCACAACTTCTTTCATTTTATAAAAAAAATGAAACTAATGTCTATTTTTATGGTTTAATAAGAAATGCATAATAAATTACATGCAAAAGTAGGTTAAAAAAACTTGATCACTATTCAGATACATATAAAAATTCTTTGCAAAATGCAAAAACACTTCTAATTTCTGATATAATAAGCAGCAATATTTATAACCGACCTGAGTGAAAGCTCTTTCAGATTCACAAACACCTAAAAATATAGAGAAGTCAGGAGTCTAAAAATATGAGAATTTGGTAAAGTGGTTAAGTTCCTACTTCTTGAGCTCCAGGTATAAAATTTCTAACAATGGATATAACCTATATAGCTATTTCTGAACAAGTTGGAGACGTCTTGTCAAACATTTGAAAATACACAGCATGTTCGAGTTGGCCAGCCTCCTCTCAAACAAATGTAAAAGTACAGTTACAATCTGTAGCTTTGCTGTAGATAATAAGCAATGAGCCAGAGAACAGAACCTTCCTCCTGGGGTGATCAGCAGATTCTGAATTACAGAAGAAATCAGCATTGTCCTCAGGAAAACAAGGTAAATGAAAACAAACACACATTTCACCATATGGAAACAACAGTTACATTTACAAGCCTATTTCTATATTTTGTTTGATACATTTATGAACTTCCCTACATAGGGATTTTGATTTATACTAAATATTATCCAACACAACCCCCACTGAAGCAGCTTAATATACACATAATCATTTCTTAAAATTTTATCTATTTGATAAAGTCTTGCTATGCAGTTCAGACTAATAGTGATCCCCCTGTCTCAGCCTCCACAGCACTGGCGTTACAGGTGGGTGCCACCACACCTGGCTTCAGGGAGCTCATACAGTGTGGCTGGGGTTCCAGGGCAGTCAGGCATGTTATACCAGGAATAAAACTCTGGTCTTTGCACTTGGTAATCTTTTGTCACGTATTACAAAACTAAACTATACTCTCCTAATGTTCACATCCAATTCTGATTTCAAACTATGTTGTTCTCCTTCCTGAAAATGCCTCTTATACTTTGCTTTTAAAGCTTATGCTTAAATTGCACTTTCCCCTCCATAATGTCCTTGGCAAAGGCCCACAAGAGAATGTGCAAAAATTACCCTAAGCATCTACAGCAACTCACATCCCTGCGCTTCGTACTTTCTCTCAGCAAGGAGTCTGTTCCCCCACTTCTTTGAAAGAAGTCCAGTAGCACGATGGAAATCACAGCACCCTGTTTCCAAAAGTAGATACCTCTCACTGTCTTGCTCCTAGGTACAGGGTCGAAGAGCAATTGCAGAGCAAGAAACTATGTGGAGCAGGGCCACACAAGGCCCACCAAGGCCACACTCTAGACCAGCTAATCCACCATTTGACTGCAAATGCATGGCTAAGCTCAATGAAGAATAGGTTTCTCTGAACTCTGTAAGATAAACCCACTTGGCCAAACTATTAGGTAAGAAATAATAAATAATTTTTGTTCAAATTGTAAGTCTATTATGTGAACAACACATAAATAATTGATTCATCTTCTTATTTCTCCAGAGAACTTCCCACCTGTGCACAATAACTCCTCCACATATTTATATTTCATCATATGTAGTTCCTATATTATAACATGATGTTTGCAAGCTACTGAAAGGAATTAAACATATGGCTTTTGTCTTTTCTCTCTGTAAATAGCAAAGTAGTTCATGGTCCAACTGCAAAAATTAAATTTCTAAGCAAAGTAGGATCTTTTAATATTATCACTTCCTTGTCCAGCACTCTTTTCTCCCTTCATGTTAAAGAGAGCTCTTTTAAGAATTTATCTTATCTTTCTTGTACTTCCTCCTCATAGTTATTCCTCCATGAACTCCAAAGATTTGACGTACATGAATAACTCATAATGTGACAATGACAGTTTAATCTACCAGAATAAAACACTTTAAGTAGCTTTTCCCTTTATAGCATGGAAAGCCTGGGGCTCTATGATCTTCTCTATCATTTTTGCTATTATTATTATTATTATTATTATTATTATTATTATTATTATTCTGGAATGCCTTCAAAAGAAAAGTGACACACACTGAAAAAGAATAAAGTAGCTCCTGCTCTGTGGCAGCACCACAGTGCTACCTGTGGGAAATGCTCCCTCAATGCCAGGTCACTTTAGACCAAGCTTCCCTTGCATCTGGACAATGAGCAAGCCAAGACACACAGGGCAAGCTCGTGTTCTCCATCCAGCATTTCCTTCTCCACCTCTTTTTATGGATTTTGGTCATCTCCCTTCTCAGTCACCTAGCGACTCAGTGCCTTAAATCTTCTTCTGGATAACAATTGAGGTGCCCTCAATGCAAGAACACATCTTCTTTTAAAAATGGCCTCTGTTCTGAAGTTACCACCTGCATCACTAAACAGGTCCAGAATGCTCTTTATGTCTTATAGAAAGTATCTATTAAAATTCATGTGAATGAGTACTAGTCAAACAAATTAGTTTGAGCAATTCTTTGCAAAAGCAAGGCACTTCTGAGTAAAAATAATACTCTGTGGCAGAGCCTACTACATCCTCGTAAAAGTGTCATGATATATCTTCGTCTTGGACACCATTTCTCATCCAGGGTTACTCAGTAACTATATGTGGAAGAACTTGATCTAGCAGGCCACCTGAATGTGTGCAAGAGAACTGTCTAGCTGGCCTGTTAACTGTTAGGTGACAACATAGAAACTGACACTGCATACAAATCACAACAATGCTGAGGTTTGCTGCAGCTAGGGTTACCCTGCATAATTTATCATCTTTATTCATAATTTTTTCTATGCAAGGCACATTTTATTCATTCACTCACTAATAAAGACCACGGAGATTTTTCTGTAAAAGGTCAGATAATAAATATTTTAAGCATTATGAGGCACATGGTCTCATTTACAACTATTGAATTATGTTATGACAGCTTGGAACAAGCCACAGACAATACATATGACACATGGGTCATGGCTGTTGCAGTAGAACTTTATTTACAAAAGAAAGAAGGAAGCATCGATTGATTTTACTCATAGATGTGTTTTACAAACCCATTTGATCAATGATAGAAAAGCAGAAACCATTCAATATTTCCTCAGGAGAAACTGAAAACATTGCATGGACCTATAAGCTTGAGCCACTCCAGTTGCATACAATAGGGTAACTAACTGGAGGTAGAATTCTAAGATGGCTTTATTCTCACATCTAGTGCCTTATCCATTGCAACTGAAATATCTGAGGACTACGGTTTCCATGGGTCTGGATTCCTAGGATCAATTATGGGAATTTTAGCTGGGAGTGGTAGCATATATACCTGTAATCCCAGCACTTGGGAGGCTGAGGCAGGAGGATCAATGTGAGTTTTATGCCTCCTGGTTAAACCTTTCTGCTGGGTGGTTAAGGGCAAGTTTAAGCAAGACCTATATAACAAAACTTGGAACTTTTGTATCTCTCAAGGTCAGTCAAATCCCCTCAGGGTTTACTTTGAAACTATGTACAGTGCTTTGTAGAACTGTTATCAGTGTCAGCTATCTGGATGAGTCATGGCCATTACTTAACCAGTTTGCACTCTGTGAAAGCCTGAGAGAATGTTTTCTCTCTAGATGACTCTCCTTAGGTACACAACATATCTTCAATACCTTTCCTCTGTAGCTCCATATTCTCCTTGAACAGAAAATTTGGGAAACCATTGAGTTATAGGATATTATAGCACAGGTTCTCTTACATCCTGAGTCATCTCTGACTGTGAAGGGCTAGGGCCAAAATATTGGAAATCCTTGTCGCCCTTCTTTTTCTCTAATTTTTGGTCTGAAACATATTCTTAACCCCCCAGAAGACAAGATTAACGATCCTATTACTCTACATCACATTGAGGATAGCACCTGTGCTTGGAGTACCTATCATTCTGGTCTTTTAGATATGTGCTGCTTCTAATGTAGTTTTAGTTACTGCAATATGCTGTCTCAAGTAAATGGTTAGTTTACAAGAAAATAAAATGGTATTAAATGAAAGTAAGAGACTGGGATAATACCTAAGGATTGATGGGCTACAACTTTAAAAGGGAAATTTATTAGAAAATAATGAAGCAAAAACATACCTTCACTCCCAAGGAAAGCCACTGAGAATTTTGCCTACTAACCCTAAGTAGATTATTCCTAGTTTTTACTCTCTTCTCTTTCCCTCCCCACTTTAGAACTCTCCTAATAAGTCAAATTGTAGACCACCTGTAATGTCAAAATGTTACAGGGAGCCATGGCAAGAGCACTTGCAAAAGAGGTTCATATCTTAAACCAAGAAAGAGAGCACTGGGTAAGGCAAGGCTGAAGCTATCTCAACAGCTGACTCACATTAAAGCCCACTCCACAAGACCATATTCCCTTCCCAGTGTAGTCTTCACTGCCACCTAAGGACTCTGCACTGAGTCCACCTCCTGAGGAATCGATAGTCTCTCAATACTATCACACTGAGAACAATGCCTCCAGCACAACCCTTAGGTGTCAACCAAACCCAAACCATCACAAAGTCTTTAATCAGGTGTGTTTTTACACACACACACACACACACACACACACACGTGCGCGCGCGCGCACAAGAATTCTGCTAGTTTGTGGTTTGTCTTTTCAATGACTGAAAAATATTGTGTGCAGAAATTAAATTCTTACCTTCAACAAATCCCACTTTCTTTCGCACCTCAGATCTTTGCTGCTCAGTATGTATTCACCCTGAGGAAAAAACGCTATAAAAAGGAAAGCTAAAAAGTCTTTGCCACATTTAAGGTCATTTTGATTTTTAGTATTATCTTTCAGGAATTCTAAAGTATGAAATTTTAATTTTATGTCTTTCATCTATTTTGAGGTGATTTTATAACGGGTATAGGTCTGTCTCAATTTTTTTCAAGTGGATATTTAGTTGTTTCCGCAACATTTTTTGAAAAAAAAAAGCGTCTTGGTTGATTCCTTTCCCATTATTTCCTATGGCAAAGGTGCAGTCTTTTCAGGTGAGTCTGCTGCTAAGGCTTCTGTCCTATTTAAGAGCGCTGCTGGTCTATTCTCTTGCCAACACTGTTTGGATTGCTATAACCTTATATAATTTTAAGTCAGATAGTGTCAGTTGTCTCTTTGTATTTTGCTTCAGTGTTGAGTTTGCATGCTGAGTTGTTTGTTTCACAATATAAACATCAGCCCATGTTAATTAATAACCACAATAATAAATAAATTGATGGAGATTTTATTGCTTAGAATAAACAGTAGTTTGAAAATATTGAGGTTTTCCATTTATAAACATGAAATATCTCTTCCCTTTATTTAGTTTTCTTTGATTTCTTTAATCAGAGTTTTGCATTTTTCATCTTATAGATATTAAACACACTTTCTTACATGTATATGTGAAGTGTTTCAACTGGAGGAAATTATTAATATAAATATTCATGTATTTTTAATTTCAATATCCACTTGTTTGCTGATATATTTTTAAGTGAATGATTTTTATGTATCACCCTGGAATATTAAAATAATAATAGAAGTAATATGATTCCTATCAGCTTTTGGATTGCCTACATAAAATAATCGTATTATCTTAGAATAAAGACAGTTTATTTTTTCCTTCCCAGTCTGTATATTTTTATGTCTTATTCTCTACTGTTACAAAAGCAAGACATCCAGTACACTGTGATATTCTTTCTGTGTTCCTGATCTAAATGAAGAAATTTCTAGTTTTTTCAACATTAAATATGATATTAGTTGGACGTTTCCTATAGATGTTCCTTATCAAGTTAAGGAAGTTATTATTTCTAGGTTCCTGGTATTTGGGTTATTTTTTACCATAAATAAATATTAGAATTTGTCAATTTCTTTTTTGTGTATCTATTGCTAATAGTATGGGATTTTTCTTCTTTCAACCATTAAAATGATAGACTATATTAATTTATTTTCAAATGCTGAACCAATCTGGATCATGATGTACAACTGTTAATAATGTTTCATAATTTAACTTGATGTACTAATATTTTCTTAAATATTTTGCACTGTGTTCATGAAATAGCATGTTCTTTTGAGAAATTTTTCTGTCATGTAATGCTTTCATTTGATTTTGATGGTAGAATAGTACTGCCCTCAAGGAATGGGTTAGGATATAGTTCCATGCTTTTATCTTTTGGAAGATACTGTAGAGCAATAGTGTAAATTCTTCCTTAAATATTTGCTAGAATTTGCCAATGATCCCATCTAGGCCTGTTTATTTTTGGGAAGATTTCTAATTAATTTTATTAATTTAATAAATATAGACCTATTTAGACTTTTCTATTCTGATGTGTTCAAAAAAGTTTAATGATCTAACGTACCACATGAGGACCTTAGTTAATGATTGTATATAACGTTGCATAATTGCAAATAAGAACATTATAACTGCTTTTACTTTAAAGTAAATAAAATATAAGTTTACAAGATCAAGAATGTATTAATTATTCTTACTACAATAACATATATAGGATGTCATGTTGTATATTTTACATGCTATTAAGTTTTTAATTACATTTTCAAAGAAGAGATCTAAACCATCTATATTATCAAACCCATGGAAAGGGTAGTGGTGATTTCCTCTTCCATTTCTGATATTAGAAATTGTTGCCCTCTTATGTTTTTCTAGTTGTACTAACTGAAGGTTTATTAATTTTGCTGATTCTTCAAAAACCCAGGTTTTGGTTTCTTAATTTTCTATATTGATTGTTTTCAGTTTCATTGATTTTTCCTCTACTATCATTACTTTTGTTCTGTTGACTTTCCATTTAATTTGTTCTTTCATCCAGTTTCCCAAGCTAAAAGTTAAGATAATTGATTTTCTTATTTTTTCTTTCAAATGTGTGTGTTTGCTGTGATAAACTGCAGTCTAAGTAATTTTTTCATTGCTTCCCTCAAATTTTAATAGGTTACCTTTTGGGTTCAAGACAAACTGCAGTCTAAGTAATTTTTTCTTGCTTCCCTCAAATTTTAATAGGTTACTTTTTGGGTTCAAGATTTTTCCACTTTGCCCATCCATACATGTTCTATAATCTTCATGTATTTCTGAATTTTCCAGACAGCTCTCTGTTGTTGAGCTACAGTTTAATTTTACTGTAATCTGAGAGCATATTTTGCATGACTTTCATTATTTTCAATTTACAGAGATGTATTTAATGGTCTTAAATGGATCTGTCTGGTGAGCTTGACAAGAATACATATTATCCTGCTCCTAAATAAACTACTTTATTGACATCAACTATATGCAGTTGATTAAAGGTGACACTGAGCTAAACCATTCCATTAATAATTTTTTTTGCCTACTACATCTATTTGTCTGAAAAAATATATGTTTTCAGATATAGAACTGAATTCATCTATTTTTTTTTTTACAATATTATTGGTATCGCCTTAGGGGTTTTCTTTGTTTTGTTTTTTTGTTTGTTTTTTTTTGTGGTTGTTGTTTTTGAGAGGTAGTCTCACTACACAGTTCTAGCTGGCTTTGAGCTCACTTTGTGACCCAGGCTGGTCTTGAACTCACAACTATTCATGTGCCTCAGCCTCACAAGTGCTGAGATTACAGGCATGTGCCACAATGCTCAGCTGTTTTTAGATGTTTTGACACTCTATTTTCAGGCACATACTTGCCAGATAAATATTATGCCTTCCTGAAAATTGACTCTTTTGTAACTATGCAATAATGCCCTTTCTTATCCTACATTAATTTGTCTTGCTCTGATCTTGAAATTAATATCACTATTAATTATTTTATCCTTTCTTATAAATTAATAATTTTTGGATTAGAGATTTTTTTTCATTTTTTTTTCTTTATATGTTTCTGTAGTAGTCTGCTCAGATTGTCATAATAAAATACAAATTGGACATATTAAATAACAAAAATTTACTTTTTTCACGGTTCTACATAGTAGAAATAATAAGCAAATTTGGTTCCTAGTGTCAACTACTTATGACTGCAAAATTATATCTTCAAAAGACATATTCAAATTTGTCTTCTCCAATCTTTAATGTGACAATTTACTTTTAATATTTGTTGTTTTAAATAGACAGATACACTCATACATTTATACTTCACAATTTATGTAGAATATGTTACACACTTTATTGACAATAATATATCCAGGCCATTGCTCCTGCACAGTATATGCTCCAGAGTAGCATAGACATAGCATTGATTATTATTTATTAACTTTATGCTATTGGAAATATAATTTTTTTATTAATTTTAGTGAGAAAGAAATAGCAATGGCACAGTTTCAAACCAGGTTAGTAGGACAGTTACAAAAATTAAAACATTACATATTGTTATCTACATAATACTTACTCAGAGTACAAGATGCAGACATAATATCTTATCTAAACAATATTAGTACAAATGATTCTTCTCATTGAACTAAGAGAAAGTAGCTATATAACTATCCTATTTTTTTAATTTTATGACTTTTGATAGGAAATAACAACTAGATAGTTTCAAAACATGTTAGTATGACAGCCCCAATAAATAATAGAATGCATGTTGTAGTCTTCATAGTAGTTGTACAGGACGATAATTTGATTTTTTTACCTCATTAATTAGTTTGTCTAGCTGGGCGTGGTGGCTCACGCCTGTAATCCCAGCACTCGGGAGGCTGAGGCAGGAGGATCGGTGCGAGTTCGAGACCAGCCTGGGCTACAAAAGTGAGCTCAAGGCCAGCCACAACTGCATAGTGAGACCTTGTCTCAAAAAGACAAAAATAAATAAATAAATAAATTAGTTTGTCTATTTGACAGGGTATCCAAAGAGTTTTTCACTTCAAAGTGCATCAATTTTACTAGAATATATCGTGGTTTGAAATTTCTGGGTTAGTTTTGCTTATCAGGAAAACTTATTTTTATTGTTATATAAGAAATTGCATGCAACCACTGAAAACAATGTAGTATCTTACGATGCAGTATGTGGGAATCAGGAGTCTCAGCAGAGGTGAGCTAGATACTACGACCGGTATTCTGCCAGATTGACATTGATTTTTCAGTGACAGTTACAGTATTTTCTGAAGATCATGTACTTCCGCAGTACTCACTTGTTGTTAACATAATTCATTTCTTTTTTACAGTGAGACTGAGACGTGACTTTCTGTCTATCAACTAGGTCCCCTCCCCACTAAGTTTGGAAAAGCCACCAGCCATTACCCTCCAGGTGGTACCCTCACCACGTGGACATTTTCTCCTTCAAGGGCAAAACAACAGCTTTGTTTTTCACATATTTTAAGTGTATACATTTCTAAGCTGGTGTTTTAGAACTTTTTCTTTCTGTGTTTCACTTATTGAGATATATATTTAGCATGAGTTTGATTTTAAAAAGGAGTTGTACCAATGTGAAAAAATGTATTGCATCAAAAAAAGTGAATAATTTTTGTTTATATTATGGCAGGCTCAACTTGCTCTGGGTGTGGGGATGGTGCAGCATGTGGTGCTGGGGATTGAATCACAGCCCCTGCAGTTGCCTAAGCTTGCCTAAGCAGGTGCTTTAGACCGCTGAGCCATCTCACCGGCTCCAAAAACATGAACAAATTAAGACAGAAAAACTAGGTAGAGATGGAGTAATCGCCAAGGTAAAAGCTGTACTTCAAACTAAGATGTACATGATCTAAGATACTGTTTGTATTGATATATCATGAGTTTATTATAAGCTTCCTAGTTTACAAATCATGGTAAAAAAAAAAAAAATACTGGCACTCACTCAAAAGAGATTTTACTTTCAAGTAGAGATGGGTCCACATGGAAACTGCACCCTACTGCAGTGAGAGACAATGCAATCCATTTCCCTCAATACATATGATGGCATATTTCCAAAACATCAATACCACATAAATAATCTTACGAGCAAACAAAAATGTGGCTGAATTGGCACGATGTAGAAATACAATTTAAAATATTTCCAGGCACACATGGATTGCAAAACTTTTAGTCAGTTTTCAATATTACCCCAAAGTGAACTTTGAAACAAAAGTGTACAATAAATAGTTTAACTTATAGTCTCAGGTTGCCTGAAGGTCATACAGTAGATCATTATACTTTAAGGAGCTTTTGTTAAAATAAGCGGCTTACCTAAGATTTTGGATTGGAGAGATGCTTATGTAGCTATTGCTTGGAGATGATCCAAGGTAATTACTCTGGACAGAACCAATATTTCATATACTTCTGGCACTGCTACAAACAAGAAACTTAAAGTTCCCTCATTAGAAACTATAGAAGTATTTTATCAGAAATTATGTTCTAAATGGATATTACAAATGTCTAGAGTATTCATTTGTAATGACAGTAAAGCATTTATGTTTCAATTGCTATCCCAAAACAACTGCATTGATCAACTTAAAAGATGAAAAGACTTTATTTTAGCTGCTGCCCTCAGAGCTATACCTCGAACTACAGCAATTTCCTAATCAATATTTTCTTCTCATTCATGTAAACTGGTTAGTTGAACTGATTAGTTTGAAAACAATGACCAGTGAATTGTGTCAACTGGTTAACAATGTTAATTTTCTCAAATTAACAGAATTCTACATGTGAAGGACTTTGTTTCCACCCATAATGACTAATATCTGAAAAGTGAGAGGCAGAGAAATTGACATGAGAGAAATGAAAATGTGGATTTATAACAGGGTCCATTTTTCTAGAGTTTCAAAATAATACTGACACACTGATGGTACATGGAAAAGCCCAGTACTAGAGAAAGTAGCTGACATTTCCAAAGGAAATATCATTAGAGATTGCTCATCTTCTAAGTGGTTGTTTAAAATGACCATTTTTAACAGAACATTCTATTTCCATTGTGGTTACTAATGCATCTGAATCATTTGTACATTTTTCTACAGTGTTGCACATAAAATGTCAGTTAATAAATAAGCAACTTTGACAAATGAGGGCCTGTGTCTAAAAGATCTTGTTAAAACCCATCTTATAGACTACCCGAAGTTCTGCTTGTTCTCAACAAAATTCCATTTTCCTGCAGCTTCATTTTCCAACGTTTATGTACTAGTTTCAAACTGAGTTGTGTACTACAAATGAGCACTTACATCACATGGATTCTTTCTCCAACTTCCATTATAATATCATCTTGTAAATTTCTGCTAATAGTTCCAAGAATTCGAAATTTTATGCACATGTTATTTTCCTAAATGTTAAATCTAAGACCAGCTAGAACCAAAAATATGTCTTGCTGATATATCAGCTCTGACATGAATTTTATGGTGATGCAATACTCAGCTGAGGACCACACTTAAAACTCAAAATTCCAAGAAGGAACTCATGATCCTAAGGTGTGTCTGATATTATTAGACATTAAGTCAATAGAATAGAAAGTGAAGAACACTTGTCAGTCACCAAAACTGGGAATGGTCGCACACATTGGTAATCCCAGCCCTGGGGAACACTTTTATCAGATTCAGCATGGATGCTGAATAGCTATGGTGGAACAGTGACATTTATTGTCTAACAAATATTTTACATTGTGTAGAACATCTTATATGCAACATTTGTTTAAATTTTTAACACATTTTTGTGGGTTCAACTGTTTCTCTCAGAAATTTCTATGTTAAGGTCCTAGCCCAGTGCTCCAAAGTTGATATTTTCTTTGAGATGTAATCAGCTAAGACACACTGGAGTGAAGAGGGTACCTAATTCCGTATGACTGGTGCTTTGCAAAAGGAAAATTTTGGATATAGTCATAAATACAGCAAAAATACCATGTAAATGTATAGAGATGAGCCATAAGTATTATGTTTTTGGTCTAGATGGCCTCTAAAAGCCTCATACCATCATATGGTTTTTCCAGGAGTGGCAGAGTCTATAACACTTAATGCTGAGACTAAGGCTTGTGCTTACTAAATCAAACCAGTGATATATTTGGCGTAGTTCTGGTTGGAATTAAAGATCTGAGTGCTCCACCCAGCCTAGGTCAACCAGCTGCACATAATATAAGGATAGAATCTTGTACGCCCCTTTCTTGCTTGCTTGTTCTTCCTGTCTTCTACTACCACAAACAGCTGCTCCTCTAGATTGTCCCTCTGCAAAGCTACCCTGCCTCAGAGGCCGTTCACTATGGACTACTCGTTCTACAAAGGGTGAGCTAACTAAACTTTTCTCCTTCAAACGTCAGTGCTGAGTATTTTATCTCATCAAAAAAAAAGGAAAAGAAACTAAGAAAGATCTGATACCAGAAAGGTAAGTCACTGCTATGAATGTCTGACCATATGATTCAGGAAACTTTCGAAATGGCCCAGCTTAAACAGAATTGCTAGTATGATTTAGGCTGTACTACGTTGGAAAATCTGGTCAGATGCGAGAACACTGTAAGATAAAAATCCTGCTGGTGAAAACCAGGCTTCGGAATTTTCTTCTGGATAGGACTGCATTGGCTATTGGACTCCAGGCAATGTGTTCTGACTTTATAAAGCGTTTGTCTGCATTCTCCTTGTGCCAAAGTCTTTTCCTGAGACTGAGCTTAATAGCAATAGACAAACTAATCTGGCAGAAGATATATCAAGACAGTCAAATATTGAGGCAGAGGCATAGCTGCTCTTGGGAGATTTAAATCAAACCTATGTTCAGACTCAAGAGAAAAGTGGCCACCAGAATGATTAAAATATTTTGATGGGTAAACCATGTCAGTCACCAAAACTGGGAATGGTGACACACATCTGTAATCCCAGCCCTGGAGAAGCTGAGATAGGAGGATCTCTAGCAGTCCAAGCTGTATAGTGAGACAATAAATAAATAAATAAATAAATAAATAAATAAATAAATAGTTTTTAAAAAATAAATAAATAAAAATGTTGTGAATTTGGTCATAAATGAAGCTCCAGTAAAGCTGTGGTTTGCAAAGATTGAGCAGAGTAGAGTTTTATTGCTGAGAAGGAATAGAATAGACAAGGTGGTGTATGGGCATCACAGCAAGCAGAAGGATTCTATTCTTTGCAATCTCAAAATTACAAAAGTGAAAGACTGGTTTCAGAAGAGTGCCCCCAGAGCACCATGTTGCACAAAGGCAGAAGCCTTGGAAGGTTGTACCTCAGGATTTGGTTCATGAATACTGAACCTGTATAGCCAAGAAAGAAGGAAACCTGTCCACTGCTGCAGTTGGCAGCAGGCCTTGACATTATCCACTTGGTGGGGGCTTTAGGTACATATGGAATGGAAGAGCTGTGCGATCAGAAAGGCTTCCACTCAGACTTCATAAAGCTTCCTTGAACACCAGGCAGTGTGCCTCTGTGAGGGAAGCGTGTGAAGTTGTGAGTGGGAAGCCAAAGGTGCAGTGGAGACATCAGAAGTTTGGAGAAGGCAGAAGTGTGGATTGTCTGAAGAAAACTGCAAGGAGGGAACGAAATAAGTCTAAGAGAGAAGCCATGGGAGCTACAGCCACCAGAAACGCCATAGAGGCAGAGCCATCCAATCCCTTTGGAGTTCACATATCGCCACAGATTCCCTTAGATGCTACACATGGAACTACAGGACTTAATGTTGCCCCTTGCTTCTAGATTTGCTAGTCCCGTCCCTTTGTGCCCTCATATTTATAAACTTTGGAATGGAAATATCTATCTTGTGACGGTGACTATTTTTTTCACTTGTACAGGAGCGCACAGCTAAGATTTACCTTAAATCTCAGTGGGGACTTGAGATTTGGACTTTTGAGCAATGCCAAAATGGTTAGGACTTTGACAACGCTTGGAGGTGCGCTAAATGCCCTCTTCATCAGAGGATCTACTTGAGTCTTTGGTAAGTTCCAGGTGGAATGTGTCTAGATCTCCCCCCCCACCGAAAAGACTCGTGCAATCATAGGGCTTTTATACAGGTGGATGAATCTTGAGTATGAGATACTGAGATTAATGGTATGTGATTACTAAATCACTCTACTGATTGGTGTAGTGTTGCTCTAAATCCAGCAGTCTGGACAAAATAAAAGGAGCAGAAAGACACTATTAAATTACATTGTTTCTTTTCCTATTTTCTGCCATGAACTGCTGCCCCTCTACCATGTGCTACCCTGCCTTGGAGCCAGCGAATTATAGACTAAAGTCTGCATAAACTGTGAAATAACTAAGCCTTTCTCCTATAATTTTAGTTGTCAGATACTTTGCTTCAGCAATGCGAAGAGTAAGTAAGACAAAATTTGATATCTATACATAAATCAAAGCATCAAAGAACACCAACTATTGTCAGTAATGACCAAGAAGCTAAGAGCAACATAAAACATCTTCTTCAGAGTTCTCAGAGGAAAGTAACTTGACGACATGTTGACTTTGGACTTCCTGCATTCAGCACTGTGAGACAATCTATTTATCTATTTAAACCATCCATTTCATATCCCTTAATCACAGTGGCAGCCAACATGCAGACATAACTGAGTGAATATTTTATTCATAGGTAGTGTGGTCTAAATTTATTTATGAGGTTGATGCTCACAAATTAAATCCAAAATAAGTAAGATATGACACATATGTATTTGACTATAAGGGTAAGAGGTAGATTTGTCTATTATTTAAAGAAACAGAGAAAGTCTTTTGTGCTATTTTTCAGTGCCATATCAAATTTAAATTTCAAGCATCTTCATTTACTAATTCTCCTGAACTTAGTCTGAGATTAGTCAGAAAACTGCTGTTCATGCTGAAAAAAAATTTTGATTCTAACCTACTAGTAAATAAGCCCTGAGTCTCTCATTTAAAAAATCACTAAGAGATGGCCAGCAAGATATCTCAGTGGTATAAATGCCTGCTTAAGTAAGTGCAGGGACCAGAGTTCCATTCCTAGCACCACATGCAATGCTGGTCCCACCTGTGGGCATGTTGAGAAGCCAAGCAAGACCAGGCATGGTGGCAGACACCTAGAAACCCAGGGATGGAGAAGTTGAAAACAGGAGGATCACCATACGTTTGAGTTGCACAGTGAGACCTGTACCAAATGCCGAAAACAAAATCACCATGAGGATAGTGGGATAGACTATAGGCAGGTCAGGAAAGACCACTGGATTTTTTTCTTATTCCTGAGATGTAGAGTCAACATTCATAACTCAAAGAAGTGAAGTTTAATTTCTCAAAATAACAGAGAAATACAGTTCATATTTGACTTGCTCTGAAGCAAATAAAAATGAAAACATCGTGAGGGAAGTGCAAAGATGCTTAGTTCATGGTAGTTGCAAAGTGAAGCAAAGGAAAAGTGCCATAGAGGAAAGGCCCAGAGAACAAGCTTAGACTCTAAGGTTATACATTGATGGTCCATCCAGAAGCACCCATAACTGTGCTGCGTAAATCTCCTGGGAGGATGCAAAAGTCTGTCAAGTTAAAACTCCACTCTAACTGCCACAGGCAGTGAAACCTATAGGGAATTAGAGAGCAGTGAAAGACACATGCCATTTCACCTTTTAAAGCTAGTAGAACATAAAACAACAAGAGTCCTGAAATTGTATTACAAAGGTACTATGATAATATCAACATGATACTGGCATAGAGACAGATCTGAGGCTGAACAGAACAGATTAGAAAATGCGAATACAGCTACAAACACCCTCAGCCACCTTGTTGTTGATAAAGGGATCAAACACGTTCAGTGGAAGAAAAGTGGACTGTTTAATAAATAGTGCATGAAAACCTGACTTTCCACATGTTGGAGACTAAAATTAAACAATGTCTCTCACTACACACTAAGCTACACTCAAAAAGGATCAAAGATTTAGATATTAAGACAGAACCATTAAGTTTTCTGGGGAAAATATAAGGAGAAAACTTCAAGACAAAGGAGTAAATAGAGAGTTCATGCAGAAAAACAAAACTAAATAGGAAATACTTCAAAAAATTCACAACTGGAATCTCATCTCTTTGAAAAGTTTCTGGGCTTCAAAGCAAATCTCCAATAGAGTAAAAAGAAAACCCACAAACTGGAAAAAATTATATTTGACTGTCCTTCTGACAAAGGATGATTAAGAATATATAAAGAATTTTTTTAAAAATCAAATCCCCTAAATTCAAAAACCCAATCCAAAACTGGACATTTGAAATGAATATACACTTTCAAATGGAGAAATACCAAAGTCAAGTATATATATTCAACATCAGTGTCCAACATCATTGGTCATTTGAGAAATGCAAATTAAAACAACACTGAGATTCCATCTCAGTGCAGACAGAATGGCTAACATCAAGAAGGCAGTCAGTAACAAGTGCTGGAGAGGCTGTGGGGATCAAGAAACACTTCTCCACTGGTGGTGGGAGTGCCAACGGTATAACCACTATGGAAATCAGTTTGCAAATTCCTTAAAAAGCTAGGATTGAGATCCCGCTGAAGCCAGCTATTCTCCTCCTCAGTAATTTTCCAGAAAAATAAAAAACCTCATACCACAGCACTGTATGTGCACCCTTGTTTATGTCAGCACAATTTGTCATAGCTAAATCTTGGAAACAACACAAATGCCCACCAATCAAGGAATGGTTAAAGAAAATGTGGTATTTTTACACAATGTGGTATTATTCCTCTATAAAACACAATAAATGTGAGGCTTTTATTGGTAAATGGATACAACTAAGGACCGTACACTTAAGGGAAATAAATCAGACTGGTATGCACAAACATCACATTGTCTCCTTAGTTTGAGAACCTAAAAGAAAAAATGTGATCTGAGGAGTACAACAGATAATGGAAAAGGGGAATTAACCTGTTATAAAGGAAGTAGTTACTGAGTTGAGGAGAAGGATAGGAGACATAGTGAGAGAAAGAAATACATCTATGTATGTAAACAGGATGGTTTGGACAACGATATTGTGGATTTATGTTGGTCTATGGAAAGGAACAGTTAATGTTTAATGTGTTTTCCCTTTCTCTCACTTTTTTGACTTTTTATACTTCTTAATATCTTGTATATTTCTTTCTTATTTGTTTTCAATTTTACAGGAATATATCTGGTAAAATGACCAACTAGTTAAAAGACAGCACTATGCATTACAACAAATGCTGCGAAATTCACATTTTTTGTTAAGTGAAATTCTGTATCACTGGAAATTTTTCTGTTAAAATATTATTTTGTACTCTTTAAAAATAAAAATATTTTTAAAATATTAATGTAAATTATAATCTTAAAGTGATTATGTGTCCCTGTATGTTCATCAACTGTAACAGAAGTATTAGCTGTAATATTGACATGAGAAAGGCTCTGTCTGTGTGGGGACAGAAAACATACAAGAACTCTGTCCTTCATTATTTCGTGGTGAAGATAAAACATATATATATATATATATATATATATATATATATATATACACACACAGAGCTTTACAAATAACAATAGTGCACATTAGGTAAAATTTCGGTACTTATGTGGTCAGTCTGAGATATTGGGATACTGACAAAAGCGGTGCGAAGTTGTGCGGCAGGAGGCAGAAGCCAAGGATGCTAGCAGTTCCCTTGCTATGGGTCTGAGCTGAGACATGCTATGGCAGAAGGAGGGAGCAGATGAAAACTCCTCACCTCCAGCAAAGAGGAAGGGGAGATGAAAGGAGATAACCAGAGAAGAGGCCCGGAGCAAGCTATGACCTTATGCCTAACGTCATACTCCATGACATAAGCTTTACTTTCAGGCCCCACCTTCCAGATTCCCATCACTTTTTAATAATGAAATCAAATTATGATCTCACCAGTGAAATAATCCACTAATGAAGTAGAGTCCTCACAACTCCCTCATCTTCTGGATGCAGAGTTCTCATATATTTTCTGCCTCCACACATGCAGAACCTCTCTCAACTTCCCTCATCTAAGCAATACATTTGTCACAAATGATAAAGCTACATGGCCACAGAGGAATTGCACTTTGGCAGATATTGTAAATGTAAATTATGAAACCAAGGGGCTATCAGATATATGAATGGGGAAAGTGGTGCTCAAAAGCAAACTATTCTCCTCAAAGTACTTCACTTAGTAAATAAACCAAGAAGTTACTGCAATCTTAACTTTATAACCATTGTACAACACTGCCACCCCCAAACTCACCTACTAGCATGAGAAAACAGCACAGTAATGTCTGGAGAAAGCATCTCCACATTGGATACTTTCCATAAAAATAATGCATGCTCATGTATAAAGGCTAGTGTTACTGGATTGTGAAAAGCAAGAGATTATCTACTTCTGTTTTCTTACATGCATCCTCATTCCCTTAAGGTAACCAATATCAAAGATAAAGAGCTTACCTTCTATTTTTATCTATACTCATACAAACTTATCCAAAGGGAAAAATTTGTATTTTACCTTTTTACAGTGGTATTCTGTGCGTGTGTATGTGTGTGTGTGTGTGTGTGTGTGTGTGTGTGTGTGTGTGTGTGGTATCAAGGATCACTCTCAGGACCTTGCACTCACTTGTCAAGTTAGCACTTGTACCACTGAGCTAGCACCCTGGCCCACAAAAATAATTTTTGTTGCGATACTAGAAGCAGAAACCAAGGCCCTGCCTTTGCTAAACACTCAGACTACACCACATCCTTGACTCCGCTGATATTTAGTTATTGATTATTGATTTATTGATTTATTGATTCTGTATTTAGTACAGGCTCCATGGGGTCTATAGGGTCTCACTACCCAGATCACACTTGTACTGATTCTTCTGTTGTCAGGCTCCCAAGCGCTGGGATTACAGGCACATGCCACCACGTACAGTCTCCATCACTGTCTAAGCATGCCCAGTGGGTGGGGCTAGCATGGCACACCAGGGATCAAACTCTGGCCACTGTGCTCTGCATAAGTTTTTTTTTTTTTTTTTTATTTAGGACACATTTGTTTTATTTTAAAGAGTAAAAGCAAAATCAAGCACAAATAACAAAAATAAAGAGAGAAGTAATAATATACAACAAAACATATGGTACAGAATTTCAAAGCAAGAATAAAAAATTAACAATGGCTGTTATATTAAGTATTTTTATTATCAAATTTTTTGGTCAAATTAATAGACATATGTATGCAGTATTAGTCAAATAATTAAACATTAATGCTTGCTTTCAATAGACCTTAATGTTTGTCTTTTTTACTTTTTGTATTTTAATTTATTTTAAAGAGATTATAATAATAATTGCTAACACATTAGAAATAGTACACATTTAGAAGAATGAAATGAGAAATATTCAACTGTGGTTTTATATTGCATGTTGCTGTCTTTTTTTTCAATTTTTTATTGTTTAAATTTAACAATAGTTATATTACATATTTTCATCATCAAATTAGTTTAGATTAATACATATAGGTATATAAGATTGATCAAACAATTAAACATTAACCTTTCTAAATCCACATTACTATTTTTTCTTTTCCCCCTTCTTTTCTTTGAAAGTTGACATACTGCATATTGTCCTCACAATCATTCTACAGAGTACAGTGTGTGGGCATGACCCACCTCCCTATTGATGTTGCATAGAAAAAAGAAAGAAAAAAAAAAAGGAAAAAATATACTCCTCTTTGGACTAAGAGGAAGCAGATACATACACAGTCAAAGGTTTTGCAATTGCGGTGTGCCACCAGTGAAGCTTGTGATGTTGGAGGCTACTGAATCTAAGCCTCCTAAAGCTCATCTCACCAATCTAGCTCTGCGTTCCATGCATTGTAATTAAGGATTTTTTTTTCTGGCTGGGTGGTCAAGGGCAAGTCGAAGCAAGACCTGTATAACTAAACATTCATTTTTTTTGTATCTTCCAGGGTCAAATCCCCTCAGGATTAAATTTGAGACCATAGACAGTACTTTGTAGAACTGTTGTTAGTGTTAGCCTTCGGGACGAGTCACGGCCATTGCTTGGCCATTTTGCTTTCTGTGAAAGCCTGAGAGAA
>PVJA010030007.1:0-19398 GCA_004027025.1 Myocastor coypus
CCCAAAAAAAAAAAAAAAAAAAAAAAAAGAAATAAAAATAAACAAAAGTTCTGAAACAAGAAAAAAATAAAATAAAAATTTAAAAAAAACAATGCCTGAAATGCAGAGCTAGATTGATGAGATGAGCTTTAGGAGGCTTAGATCAATAGCCTCAAACATTACAAGTTTCACTGGTGGCCCACTGCAATTGCAGAATATTGGACTGTGTATGCATCTGCTTCCTCTTATTCCAAAGAGAAGAATTTTCTTTTCTTTTCTTTTCTTTTCTTCTTAGCAACATCAAAAGGGAGGTGGGTCATTCCCACACATTCTGCTCTGTAGAAATATTCTGAGGACAATATGCAATATGTGAACTTTTAAAAAAAGAAAGGGGAAAAGAAAAAAAAAGTAATGTTTATTATTAGTGTTAATGTTTAATTGTTTGATCAATCTTATATAACTATATCTATTAATCTAAACTGATCTGATGATGAAAATATGTAATATAACCATTGTTAAATTTAAATAATAAAAATATTAAATCATGAAAAAAAATGTTACGGTGTATTTCGGTGAAAAGTACAGTTGGTTTAAGAAGGGCCCAAGGAATTCCATTAGGTTTATTTTAATTAGAATAACTGATATAGAATTCATATTCAATAAATATTTTTTGAAATATTGTATGCTCTTTAGGGAGAATGGTTATGCTGAGACATTTAACCTGGGATTTATTGGGACTGACTGATGAAAAGGGAGAGGCAGCATGGGTGAGGGCCTTACAAGGGTCCTGTATGAACGAAAGGCAGTGCCATCTGGCATAGGCACAGGTTTGCAGACAGTGAGAGAGCTTAAGAGATGCCTCTATTAGTGGTGGAGTATGGCCTAAAAATGACCACAGGAGCTTTGTCTTCATTTATTTCTTCAGGGCAGGGATCATAAGCTAGTCGAAGGTACCAGAAGGCGATAGGAAACGAACTAAGTGTGCATCTGGGTACAATGGGAAGATTGAATTCTATACCACCAGCTATTCCAAGAATCTCAAGTAATGTTGAGGTACTTTCGAATGGTAACAGGAGAGTAAAAAGTCTTGAATCCTGCATGCCTGAGCTACAGGAGTGGGACATTTTTCTTATATTTCAATTGAGAATTTCGTGAGCAGTAGCCACATGCGGGGTCTATTAATGTGTTATGATCATGTTTTTTTTTTTTTTCCATGGATTTGTAACAATGTTAATCCCTTGATAAAAATGAGAAGATTCAGCTCTGGTAGATAAGGTGAAAATAGGGCAGTTACCCAAAGTGAGGCCGTGGCTGCCTCCCCTGAAGGCACAGGCCCTAGGGTTCACAAGTACTGTGTGGGAAAGCCCCGTTTGATGGTCCATTGTTTCTGTGCCTCCTAATAGGCTAGGGGAGGGGAAGGAGGACGGAGACAGGGCTAGCTACCGGGCGTGGAAGAAGAACAAGCCAGCTATGGAACTCTCCACACTGGAGGGTAGAAGTCCGCTATGCCGGGTTCCCACCTCCAAGAAAGGGGCTTGAAGAGGACGCGCGGGCCCCGCCCCCTCCTCTGGCGGGCGCGGGCGCGGGCGCGAGACGCTGCGCGGCTGCAGCGCCGGGAGCGAGCAGCAGCTGTCAGGCAGCCGAGGCCCAAGCTGCACTTGCTGCCCCACTGAGGATAAGGCGGCAGCAGGAGCGGTGACGGGGTCGCTGGAGGGCCGCTCGCTGCTCTCAGGGCTGATCTGCCTGGCACTTGCAGCTCTCTCCTATCTCCTTCCCATTGTGTTGGGTAAGGTGCTGGTGCGTGGGCAAGAAAGAGGGCTAGGACTGGCCGACCTGGGAAGCCAGGAGGTGCAGGCCGGTGGGAAGAGGGAGAAGGGCGGTCTAGGTGATCCCTGAGGCCACTCGCACCTTGGGAGAGGAGTCTGCAAGCTGTTTGGGTTGGAATTGGGGGTAGGTGACGGTGGAGGGGGGCGTTGCTGAGTAATGTGGAGTGGCTGCCAAAGCCTAGCGGAGAGGTACTGGTCTCCGTGGGGAGCGGGCGTGGCTCAGTGCGCATGCGAAACAGCAGGCTCTCTCTCTCTCTCTCTCTCTCTCTCTCTCTCTCTCTCTCTCTCTCTCTCTCTCTTTCTCTCTGTCTCTCAGAGGTAGGGGTGAAGTGAAAGACCTGGGTCTAAGGTGGTGACTATGCATGACATCTCACTTTGTAAAATCTCAGTGTTAACACTTCCCCTATCATAGAGATGTTATCATCCCTGATGTAAGGAAGCTTCTTTGTGTGTGTGTGTGTGTGTGTGTGTGTGTGTGTGTGTGGTATCGTGAATCAACCTCCAGACCTTGAGCTTGCCAGGCAGGCACTTATGTGGCTGAGCTATCTCCCCAGCCCTGAAGAAGCTTCTTTAATGTCATCAAAATCTTATCTGTCACCAGACTGTGTACTTAGAAATGAGTGGCCGAGGTACCATGTCAAAGTGTCTTGTAGTATGTCTTTAGGTTTATAATCCCGAGCTGTGCTAAAGAATAAAAAGGTTCAACATGAAATTACACATTGGACCCTTTGAGTTGCCTATAAGATATGAATGCAGGTATAGCGTTTCAGGAACATGATAGCTGTGGTATTAATGCTTACTGTATGTGGGTAACTGGTAACTTATTAGCTCTGCAAAATAAATCTAGTGCGTCAAAGCACTTCCCTGGTATGGAGCACCACCCAGCACGACCACCAAGCATCGAGTTGTATTGGAGATAACCAGCACAAGTTGTATCAGCAGATGCCAAAGACTAAATCATTTATTTGTGCTGATTTGTCCATACATTACAGAAACCTGCATTCTATTCACCAGTGCAGTATTTCTGAATATTGTGCCCAGATTCAACAGTGAGTTCAACGGCCTCAATCGCCACAAGATAGGCTTTTGGTACAGCTCACTTCATGCAGACCTTCATGGGGGTCACTCTCATTCACTGCACAGCCCTCCCCTGTTGCTCTTCCCTTTCCCAACCCTGCAGTGTGCATCTTTCCCAAGACTTGCTCCCAATCTGCATCGGTGATTTTGAACATCATTTCACCTTGTGGCAAACAAACTGACATTGCCAATTTGCTTGTCTGCCTCTCTGCTCTACCATAACATTAAAATGTACTCTTTAAAAAAGGTTCAACTTAGCCAGGCCTGGTGGCACACGGCTATAATCCCAGCACTTAGGAGGCTGAGGCAAGAGGATCGATGTGAGTTTGAGACCAGCCTGGGCTACAAAAGTGAGCTCAAGGCCAGCCTCAACTGCATAGCGAGACCCTGTCTCAAAAAGACAAAAAAAAAAAAAAAAAAAAAGGTTCAACTTTTCTCATTATATTTTCTCTTTACACTCCTACTCCCAAGCATCCCTAAATAAATAGAATAATTTTATAAGCTTGTGTGGTTGTAGGCATAGCAGATTAAGAAGGTTTTAAGTGTGAACAACAGAAAACTAGGGAGTATTGGTCATGTGAATTCCCAACCCACCTTAATGTCTGAGACTGAGACCATAATTGAAAAAAATGTGAATAAGTTATCATTGTATGGTGCTTGCTAATATATTTGGGCAGAATGAGGGAAATGTAGGAAAGGGCAATCACATTTTTTTTGGTATTTTTAAAGCCAGAACTTCCTCTGAATGGGACAGAATTCAGAATAAATATTTTAGCCCACAGGCTCAGGGTAGCTCAGTAGTGAGCTCTTGCCAAATGGAATGTTCAGTGCCCTAGATTTGATGCCCAGTACCATAGAAAGTAATATATTTATATTCGGCTTACCTCCTAGCCCAATGTGGGACTCATGAAGGATCCACACAGAATTTGACTTTACTATTATGTGTTTTATATTGTATTATCAAAAAATTGATTGCTTAATGCTGTCTTCTCTTAAAATTTGGATTACATTTGGCATGTTCTGGTAGAAGAAAGTTCATTTCTTTGGGTTTTATGTTGTGTTGTTTTTTCATAAAATATAGAAGAAAGTCATTTTTAGTGATAGACAATAGTGGTGATAATCAAATTTACTAAAAACAGAAGTAGAGCCAGGAGTGGTGGCTCACACCTGTAATCCCAGCACTTGGGAGGCTGAGGCAGGAGTATTGGTGCGAGTTCCAGACCAGCCTGGGCTACAAAAGTGAGCTCAAGGCCAGCCTCAAATGTATAATGAGACCTTGTCTCAAAAAGACCAAAAAAAAAAAAAAAAAAAAAAAAAAAAAAAAAAAAAAAAAAAAAAAAAAAAAAAAAAAAAAAAAAAAAAAAAAAAACGAAGTGGATATAATCATTCTGTTCTTGTTTTTGGGCAAGAATGAAAATACTTTAGGAGATATAAATTTTTAAAATGTAAACATAAGAAAGGGGACACTTTACAGGTGGAATTCCTATTAAGTCCTGTCTGAGAAATGATTCAGTTAAGTTCATAATTTCTGATTACTGGTCACCTTATATACAATAATATTTTGCCACCTTAAAGAACTATGGCTCCAGGTCAAGAAAATAAAAAAGAAAAAAGAGAAATGTACTTTGGCATCATTTCATAAGTATTATTTTGGGGCACTTTCCAAATCCATGAATTTATAAGCAAATATTTATTGATCATTTCTATGAAGGATCCTGACCCTACAACCTGCAGGGGTTTCAAAGATGTGTACAAAGCGAGCTCGCTTACTGCTCTAAAAATGGTTGGAAAGTCATAGTTAGAAAATAGTATGTTAACAAAATAAGACAGTGAAAGGATGTGACCTCAACTGTAGAAGGTGATGTTTTTTATCGAGACATAATAGCCATATAATGGGGTCTAGTATAGTATGATAATTTGACACATTTGCACAATATGTAGTGGCCAAATTGTGGTGATAAATACTTCTGTATTCTTAAATATTAGTCATTTCCGTGCATTAGAAATCTCCTTCATACTGTTCTAATTTTCTAGTTTTAGATTATTGCAGAGAGTGGGTACCATGCTTGCATAGGTTTAAGCTTGCATATATTAATTTGTTGACTCTTTGTGGGTAATTTGTTCCCTTAAATGTTTGTGCATTTCCAAGCATATCTATATTCAGTGACTGTTCAAATGGTGAAGCTTTATGAAGTAGATCAGGTGAGGAGAAACTACAAGCAATGGAAGAACAAGGAAGCTCTTAGAAATTAGACGAGAGGAGATGCAGGTTAAAATGAAGAGCACGGTCACATACTCCTGTAGTAGCCGCTTGGAAGGCTAATTTATGATGGTTGCTTAAGCCCAGGAAGGAGTCCAGCTAAGTAACATAGTGAGAGCACAATTTTTAAAAAAGAGAATGGCAGTAGAGGACTCAAAAAGGATATTTCAAGGAAAACTATATGGGATTTAGTAAACAAATGTAAGGAGGTAAGCCTAAACTGCACTCATTTCTTATAGCAAACAAATGGGAGTTGGAAATAGAAGTGGGAGAAAGGATCACAATAGGATTCGACTGGAAAACCTGAAGGCTCTTCCAATGTTCAGTTCTGTGCCACAGGCAGCTACAAAAGACTGAAGAGCAAAGGATATGGAAGAAAGATAAAAGTATGAATTGTTATCTGCAACTAGCAAGGTTAATACTGAGAACGGTTAATAGTGAGGCAAACTATTAATAGTGAATAGTGAATAGTGAATAGTGAATAAAAGGAAAGACAAGGGCAAGAAGAACAAAAATCTCAAACTGAAAGTTTAAAGAAATGCTTAAAATCTTTATCAACTCCAAGTTATTCCCTTATGAATTAGGCAAGAAAGGCATTATCAGGTCTAATTTTAATATATTTATTGATCTCCCCAAGTTCATAAAACAAATGATTTTGTAGCAATGAGAAAGACACTGATGTCCTGATAGCTGCCAGTTCAATGCCCCTTTCTATTTCATTTTTAAAAATCTATCTATCTATCTATCTATCTATCTATCTATCTATCTATCTATCTATTTATTTCATACAGCGTCTTACTATGCAGCTTGGACTTGGAGTGATCCTCCTGTCTCAGCATGCCCAGTATTACTGGGCTGGCACTAAATAGGGTACCGGGGATCGAACCGAGATACTTACACTTGGCAGAGAGGCACTTAGATCACCAACCTACTTCCTGGCCTTCAACACTCCTTTTGAAAAATTACTATTCTTTGTTTACTTTGGTGGAGCATGCTTTGGTGGAGGTTTGTGATCTCCTTTGTAAAGGATCACATCATCTGCAAATTAAAATATTTGACTTCTTCCATAATTAAGTGTTTTTTTTCTCTTGCTTTATTTTGTTGGCTACAGTTTTGAGTACAGTATTAAACAGGAGATCTCAAAGTGGATACATGTACATTTTTCCTGATATGTGAGGTAATGCTTTCAGTTTTCACTTACTTACTGTAATGTCCTCAGTGATTTTGTCATAAATGTCTTTTATCAGTTTGAGCTAAGTCCTTCTATAAGGGTCTATTTGGCCTTGACTCTCCCAATACCCCAACTTGCCTTCCAGTGGACACATTGTTCTTAGCTCAGCACTGGGGTGACCTCAGAAATAAAATGGAGCATGGAATCTTCCAACACACCTGAACATTTGAAGACACGCAGACATTTACAGTGGATACTTCAAGGACTCTGTCCAATGAGGCACAAAACATGTGGAAGATTTTGAGTGCTGATGTTTACTAAGATGAAGATCTACCTAATGTCGCTTGCCTTCTTTCAAGCCGTGTTTTTAAAATCCCACTTTGCTCCCTACAGATGGCGTTTTCACCCTCTGTCTGTCTGTAACTAGGCATAAAAATTCCATGCCATGTTGCCTTTACAACATTCTAAGCCTGGTGGTCTCCTCTGGTTCTGCCTCATGCCATACCTTACACCTTATATACATAATTTCACTAAGATTTTTATCATAAATAAATATTGGATTTGGAAAAATAGTTTCTGTTTCTATTAAGATGATAGTATGATTTTTTTTTGCTTTATATAGTGTATTGCATTTATTTACTGTCTTAGTTACTCTTCTCTCATTGCTGGGACAAATACCCAATATTCAAAATGAGGGAAGGAAAGGTTTATTTAGCTCACAGTTACTGGAGGTTTCATAGTTTAAAATAGCCTGAATTACGTAGCAAGACCTCAGAGCCTTATTTGCTCAGGAGAGAGGGTCTATACCTCTGTCTTCTCCAAACATCACTTCTCTGCTCCAGGTGGCCTCAATCGCAGACACTGCTAGCCTGCTCTACAGAGGCTGGGGCACCGCAGTGTCCAGGATGACCCACTCCACACCTCTGAGAGAGATCTGGCTTGTGTGCAAGAGTGGAGTACATGCTGCCAGTTTAATGGTGTTTGCCTCTTTCAGCTCCTAGACCCTGGCCCAGCTCCTAGAGCCATGGCCTGGTCCTTTGACCCCATCCCTCAAGCCATTCGTTGTTGTTTGAGCAGTGTCTGCCCTATGATTTACATGGGCTTTGGGGGGGACTACTAGACACAAACTATAACACTGTCTTACATTTTGAGCCCTGTTTTATCCTTGGGATAAAGTGGACTTGTTAATGATGTATGATCCTTTTAAAGCTTTGTTGCATTCTGTTCGCAAGTATCTCATTGAAGATTTTTCCATCTACAATCATTATGAAAATTGATCTGTAGTTTATGTCTCTTATTTTCTTTGTCATTTTTTGAGTTCTTGTTCTTGTTTAGTTTTAAGGTTATGCTAGCTTTTCAAGAAAGGAGTGCCTTCCCTTAAAATTCAGTAAGATTTTGAGTAGTATTCACCTTATGTTTCCCCTGAAGTTCTGGTAAAATTCAATGTTGAATCCATTAGATCCTGGATTTTTCTTGGTTGGTACAGTTCTTATTACTGCCTATATTACATGTTCTGCTGCTAATATCTTCAGGGTTTTTATATCTTCTTGATTCAGTTTTGGTAACTCATATTTATCTAATAATATATCTGTTTTTTCTAGATGCTTTAAGTTAGTGGAATATAAGCTTTTGATGATATTTCTTATAATTATCAATCTTGTTTATACTTTCAAAGAGCAAACTCTTTGACCCATTGATATTTTATAATCTTTTCATTTCAGTTTTGTTAATGTTTGCTTAGATTTGTGAAATTTCATTACTTCTACAAATTTGGAATTTGTATTATTATTACTTTGGATTTGGTATAACTCACACTTTTAGTGATCCTTCTGTTTTAAGCCTCCCCACTGCTGGGATTTCAGGTGTACACCACCATGTCCAGACTTGGTGGCCAGTTCATTGTACCTGGGGGCAGAGCTGGTGTGGCATATATTGCCAGGGATCAAATCCCAGTCCCTGCACTTGCCTAAGCAGGGGCTTGGTCTGCTGAGCTACCTTGCCAGCCTTGCATTTGCATTAATTTTGTTTTTCTAGTATTTTGAGATGCACTACTAAGTTATTTATTTAACATTGCTCTATTTTGTAGTGTGGGTATTTACAGCTATAAGATTGTCTCTTAACACTGCTTTTGTTTGTATCCCATAGGTTTATTATTATTATTATTATTATTGTTGTTGTTATTGTTATTATTTGATGTATTTGGTACAGGGGTCTCATTATGCAGGTTGATAGTGTTGTGCTAGGGATTGAGCCCTGGTCCCTACACTTGCTTAAGCAGGCACTTAGTCTGCTGAGCTGTCTTAGTGGCCCCAAATATTTATTTTTTTATGTATTTCTGTGTCCCATAGGTTTTGATATATTGTGCTACATTGTCACTTGATACTATGAATTTTCACATTTCACATTTGATTTTTTTGTAACTCATTCATTATTTAATAGTGTATTATGTGTTTAATATCCGTGTGTGTGTAGTTTCTGTGGTTTCATTTACTTTTTTTTTTTTTTTTTCAGGACCAGGGATTGGATTGAACTCAGGACCTTGTGCTTGCCAGGCAAGCACTTATTCTCCTGAGTTATCTCCCCAGCTGCATTTAATGCTGACTTCTACTTTCATTCTATTATGTTCCAATAGCATGTGACAGTATTTAACTTCTTTTTTATTTATGTCAGCATCCTTCATGGCTTAAAATATGCATTTCTTTTTTAAAGTTTCAGGTACTGCTGAGAAGAACATATATTTTTTTGTTGGGTGAAACACTCATTTGGCATTCCATTTGTTTGGTGGTGTCCTTAAACTTTCATATCTCTTTGTTAGTGTTGTTGTCTGGTCTACCAGTTTGCGACCTTGGGTTACTATAGTCCCCCATTATGACTGTTTTGCTATATATCTGAATTTTTATGTCCAGGACTATATGTTTTGTAAAATTGGATAGTCTAGCATTTAGCGCATATATAGTTACAATTGTTATATCTTCCTGTTTAATTGTTATCTTTTATCTTTTTTTGTATTTTAGAACAGGTTGTACAGTGCCTACAGGGTCTCATTATGTAGATCAGACTCCCAGTGGATCCCCAGTGATCCACCTGTGTTCAGCTTCCCAAGAGCTGGGATTACAGGCATGCTCTACCATGCCCAGTCAGAATTGCCATCTCAACTTGCCCCAGAGGTGGGGCTGGCAGGACACACTGGGGATCAAACCCAGCTCCTGCATCTGTTAAGCAGGTGCTTTAATTCACTGTGCTATTTGGCTGGTCCTGATAGCACATATCTTTACATATGCATTGACCTTTTTCGTTTTATTTTTTCTGGTCCAGTTTTGCTTGAATTCCACATTGTCTGCAAATAGGATGGCTACTCCTGCTTGCTTTCTGGATCTAGGGACATGGAATATTATTTTCCATTCCTTTGTTTTCAAGCTATTTGTTTCCTTCATTTTACTTCTCTTGGTTGATTGCTCTGGCTAAAGTTTTGGGTATAAGGAATTAAATATGTCTACTATGGGCAACATACAGTTGAATTTTCTTTCTTTTTGAAATGTATTAAGTACAAGGCCGACAGGATTTCACTACACAAATGAGACTCATAGTGATCTTCCTCTTTCCAGCCTCCCAAGTACTGGGATTACAGGTGCACACCACCACTCCCAGTCTTAATGTCTGTCTCAGCTTGCCCCAGGGGCGGGGCCTGCACAGCATGCCCAGGACTGAATCCCAGTCCCCAATGCTTGCCTAAGCAGAATTTTCTTCCTTCCTTTTTTTCTTTTTCTCTTTCTTTCTTTCTTCTTTTTTTTTGTATTTTAAGGAAGGGTCTACAGGGTGTTCAGGGTCTCACTACTAGGGAATTGTAGTGATTTGCCTGTTTATAGCCTCCGAAGAACTGTGATTACAGCAAGGCTGGGGATTGAACCCCTGGCACCTGTGCCTGCTTGCAGGAGCTTTAATCCACTGAACTATTTGGAAGAGCTTTATTTCTTGATCCAATCTGCCAGTCTGTATCTTCTGACTGGGGAGTTAAGATAATTTATGTTCAGAGTTATTACTGAAAGGCATTTACTGACTGCTATCATTGCATCATTTTCCATTGCTGTTTTCCTTTCTTTCTTTTTCTTTAACCTCTCTCTCTGTTAAATGTGTTCTCTTGTGGGCTGTTTGTTGATGCTGCCTTCACTGTCTTTCTCTCAAATTCCTTTGGGTACTTTCTTTCTCTCACTGTGCAGTTCAGGCTGGCCTTAAACTCACTTTTGTACCCAGGCTGGTCTCAAACTTGCACCAATCCTCCTGCCTCAGCCTCCCGAGTGCTGGGATTACAGGCATGCGCCACCACACCTGGCCCTTTGGGTACTTTCTGCAGTGCTGGCTTGGTAGTAATGATTTTTTTAGGTCTTCTTTAAAATGGAAAGTCTTCCTTTATCCATGAATTTTGAAAGAGAATTTATCAGAATATATTAGTATGAGTTGGAAGTTATTTTCTTTTAAAGCTCAAAACACTTCCCTGCAACCTCTCCTTCCTTTCATGTTTTCTGTTGAGACATCTGCTGTTATTCTAATAGGCTTTCATCTGTAAGTCACTCAGTGTTTCTCTCTCAGCTTTGAGTATTTTTTTTTCTTTATGCTGAAATTTTGGGATTTTGACTGTGATGCATTGTGAAGAGCCTATTTTCTGGTCATGGCTTTTTGGCATTTTATGGTTCATTAATCTAGATATTAATAGACTAAGAAAATTTCTTACTGTTATTCTATTGATTAAATTTTTATGCTTTTCATGTTGTCACCTAATCTCTTCTCAACTCCTATAGTTCTTAGGTTAGTATTTTTGCTATTTATATAGTGGCTGCAGGATCCAGTGTCCATTGTATTGCTTGTCTATAGTGTATTACCTTGCATATGATCTATATACATCAACTTTGTCTTCTAGTTCTGACACTGTTGCATCAAATTAATCATTTCTGGAGCCCATACTTCCTTTTTTGTAGTACTGGGGGTTGAACTTGGGATCTTGTGCTTGCCAGGCATGTGCATATTAGCCACTGAGCTATCTCTCCAGTATTAGAGCCCATGCTTCCAATGGCATTTTTTAGTTCCTGGGTCTCTACTTGATTTCTTTCATAATATTTATTCTTAACTAAAATGATCATTCATATCTTATAACATATTATTTAATTCACGCAGCATTTTGGTTGTTGTCTTCTTTAAGGTTTTTGAAGGACTTATTGAATAAACCACTTATTTATTTATATAATCACTGAGTTCACCAGATATCTGTTTTATTATTTTTTTTTACTTTTTTTCAATCATTTAAAAAAGTTACTTTTGGGTTATGGCCTATAACTTCATCTACTTCAGTATCTAAGAGTTTGGGGGAGTATCTTGTCTTCTTTTTAACGTTTCTATTGTTTTTATACTGAAGGTTGGTTGAGGATCAGGTCGAGCAGAAAAATTGTTGCCACTGTGGAAATCTCTTTTCATTTCCTTATGATGTGATGTTGGATTTGGTTATGTTTTAGTATTTATACATGCCGTTCCCCTCCTCAGTGTCATAAGGTCAGTCCTAGTCTCTGCAAGGAAGACAATTCTCATTATAACATCACCTATAAAATCACCATATATGAATCATATAATTATAAATTTCATTTAAAAATTTCACCTTTTTTTCAATAACCCAGAAAAGTGGTGACAGCCTGATGATAAGCAGGCTGAGCTGGAGAAGGTGAGGGAGGGTACAAGGATGAAAATAGAACAGTTCCTAAAGAAGAAAGGGAGAGAAAATAGCAAGAAATGAAAGATAAGAGATATAATATTATTGATGTTATTTTATATCTGGAATGGTAGGTTGGTGCAGAGGCGGACTGAGAGATTCTCTTGCGGGAACAGCAAAAAGGAAGAGCGAAGGAGGTATAATTGGAGATTGAGAGAAGCTGTGACAAGGTTGTAACCAATTAATATGCTGTTAGAAATCTTGTGCTTGAATTCTCAATATATAATTTTTGGTTCAGGGTTACTCTGACATGGCCATGAAGGAAAGATACTATTTAAAGTAAAGCAGCAATTAATCTTTACTCATAATATGAATATGAAAGAAATAAGCAAAGAAAGAATGTGGAAAACAAAAATTATGCATATACATACTAGTACAAAAGTCCTCACAGTGCCAATTCAACCAGTATACATTTGCTCCTATGTTTATAAGTGGAGAACTTTGACTTGCAGCACTTGTGGGTGGGGGGTGTTTTCTTACTCTTCTTGTTGCTCAGAGAAAATAGTCAATACCCAGTTGAAAGAAGGAAAGGATTATTTAGCTCATAGTTTGTCGAGGTTTCAGGCCATATTGGCTATGTCCAAAGCAGGGTGGCACATAGCAGAGGGGTTACAATAGTTTGTGGCTGTGGAAGACAACAAAAGCAACACGGGCAAAAGGGGAGAAGCAAGCCTCCTTTCCTCCCACATATTGTATACAGGATACCCACCCTAGACCGCGTGTAGCACTCACACCACTAATCCCAGTACTAGATTATGAGCCAACCAAAATCTTTACATTCAGCTGCCCTTGAAAAGCCTCCCCCACCACTGTGATGACTGCATGAGCCTTTGGGGGTATATCCAGCCACAGGTCATAACAGGGAGTAGGGGTGGCTAAGCTTCAGTCCTCTGTGGTTGGATCTAGGAGGCTGGGTATATCTACTGGTACTTGAGTTAGTTCCCCTCCTAAACGCCTGCCAGTGAGAGAAAGGTTTTCAGGATTTGGACAGAGTGCTGAACTTTCTTCCCTCTACAGGCTGTATGGCACTTGGTTTCATTTGCATTCCTGTGAAGATGGCTAGCCAGAGGAATTTTGCCTCTGTTTTAAAATTAGGATCTTGGCCCGGCGGGTTGGCTCAGTGGTCTAAAACCCCTGCTTGGGGAAGCTTGGGCGGCTTCAGGGATCACGGTTCAATCCCCGGCACCACATGCTGTGCCAGCCCTTCCCTCGGGGCGGGCTGAGCCGGCCATAAAAATGAGTGAATAAACAAACAAATGTTCTGAAACAACAATAAAAATAATAAATAAAATAAAAAATTATTAAAAAAAAATAAAATTAGGATCTTGCCGGGCATGGTGGCTCACGCCTGTAATCCTAGCACTCAGGAGGCTGAGGCAGGAGGATTGGTGTGAGTTCGAGACCAGCCTGGGCTACAAAAGTGAGCTCAAGGCCAACCTCAACCACATAGCGAGACCCTGTCTCAAAAAGACAAAAATAAATAAATAAATAGATAGATAGATAGATAGATAGATAGATAGATAGAATTAGGGTCTCACGCTGCTCTTGCCAGTCAGGAACAGGGCACAGTGTTGCTTGTTGAGGACCCATTCTGCTTATTTCCCCATGGGCCTTCTTAACCTCTGGTCTTTTTTTTTCTGCAATAATCATGCAGCTGCTTGTATCTGCTATTCCTGTACAATTTCAGTTGAGTGTACCACACAACCTCTTCTGATTAGGTCACTCCTTTCTATCTTTGAACCTGTGCCAAACTCTCTGTGCATACTCCAGAGTCACTATCCTTCCTGTGAAGTTAGTGGAGCCTAGAGGTGGAAGAGCTGGGTCACTTTTGGCTGGCAGTGGGAGGGTTTTTGTAAGGGCAGGGACTAGCTGCATGGGCACCAAGTACTTCAGTGCTTGGAAAGGAGGCAGTAGCAGGATATCCTATGGGCATGGAACTCAATGCTGTTGGGAGAAGAGTTGAGAGAGTTACTATTTTGCCTCTACTCCAATGTCTTTTTCCTCACCCAGATAGCACAGGATGTAACTGCTGCTGGCTGCTGCAGTTCACTAAGCTGTGGCTCTCTTAAGATCTGGTTCCAGGCTCCTAGCGAGGACCATGGGCATGTCTTTTATTTTTTCTTTCTCAAGGGCCTGCCAACACTAACTCAGTCACTGCCTTTCCATTTCTCTAGTATCCGAATTGGTGAATATTTTGCTAACCAGCAAAAAGAGAATTAAGGCAGGAGGGACTGGAATAATGATTTCTATTCTAGGAATTGATCACAGTAGCCTGGCTACCTGCTGATGTCAGCTTTTTCCCTCAGGTTGTTAAACTTTTTCCCATGATAGCATATTCCTTAGACCTGAGATGTGAGCAGTGCCAAGATCAAGGGAGCAGCCCAACTTCTTTTTCTAAATAGCCTTGATACTGAAATTTGCCTGGTGGGCTTCCCTTTCAAGTTCTTTTCCATAAATGGGTCTTTGCTTACCTCTTGTTTCCCAGTACCTATACTATCTATATGCGTGTTCTGGGTATCTTGTGTGTACCACTGCTTCTAGTCATGCATGGTGGAATCTCTAGTTCAGTGCTCTTGACAGTGAACCACATTTCTTTCCTTCCTTTTCCCCTGGCATAGTGCCTGTGTACCAAGAGGTTATGTGTGCACATAACCAAACAGTGAATGCACAAGCCACTGGAGTATTATCTCAGCTAATTATCAATAATCATGATAATTCCCTGAGGTAAGTATTTGGTTTCCATATTCATTCAGTCTGTGGCCTATCTATTGAATTTATATGCAGCTGGGAAATTAAGGTAGTGAAGCATTTAGTGACATGAACACCTATTTGATAGGAACTTAAGAAAACTCTTTTGGCATACGCCATTAATACTAAGCATTAGTATAGTGGCCCAAGTTTGCATTGCCTTGTATTAGATTTTAAAATGAGTTTGAGGGTTATGCATTGTACTTTGGAGGCTGAGGCCAGAGGATCATCATGAGTTTGAGCTGCCTGGGGAGCATAGTCAGATCAATGCCAGTATGGACTACATAGTGAGGCCCTCTGTCAAAAACATAAACAAAAAATATTATGCTCTGTCAAATTATCTTTCATGCCAATATAAAAATTGAAGAGATATGAGTAGAGAGTATATCTCAGTGGTAAACTGCTCTTGTGGCATACATGAGTCTCTGAATTTGATCACCAGTACTGTAAAATCCAAAACAAAACAAAAATTTTAAAACAATGAAGGTGTATGCTAGCACTTGTTTCACTTCAAGAAATACTTCTAAAACTAGACATACTGGCATATGCCTGTAATCTCAGCACTACGGCAGGCTGAAGAAAGTGGTTCACAAGTTTGAATCCAGCTGGAACAAATTAGTGACTTGGTTAAACCTTGTCTCAAAATAAAAAATAAAACATAAGTGTGTTGGGGGCCGGGCGTGGTGGTGCACGCCTGTAATCCCAGCACTCGGGAGGTTGAGGCAGGAGGATCAGTGCGAGTTCGAGACCAGCCTGGACTACAAAAGTGAGCTCAAGGACAGCCTGAACTGCATGGTGAGACTCTGTCACAAAAAAGACAAAAAAAAATGTGTTGGGAATGTAGCGCAGTAGACCCTGAAGTTCATTCCCTAGTATCACAAAAAGGAGAATGGGAAAAGAGGAAGGAAAGAAGGAAACATATATTTTAAGGTACTTTTACTTCTCAGTAAAAAGCACACCTCACAGATCTAAAGAATGCTATTTTGGGATAGAATTAATGAAATTGCTTCAAAGAGATTCTTCCCATGAGTAACTATAATACTAGGTGAAGGTATATTTAAATTTAATAAGGCTAGCTAAACATTTTAAATTTTTTATTAGTACATGATTGTAGTGTATAGCCTTTATATTGATCTTGTGGATTTTATAATATACATATTGCATCTTGATCACTTCACTCCCTTTCCACCCTGCTCTTCTACCTCCTTCCCCATATAACCTTTCCATCTCTACAAAGTCCACCTCCCTATTTCTTCGCATGATTTTATCTTACTTTTAAAATTATTTATGTTCTTGTCATTTCATATAAGACAAACATGATATTTAATCTTTTTTTGGGGGGGGACCGGGGTTCATACTCATGACCTTGCACTTGCCAGTCAGGCACTTGTGCCAGAGAGCTATCACCCCAGCCCCGATAGGTAATCCTTTGTACCTGACTTATTTCATTTAGCATAATGGCATTAAGAGGAATCCATAAGTCCTGCAAGTGATACTACATTGTGTATATTTAGCATATTTATTCATGCATTCATCTGATGATTGGAATGTAGACCACTTCCAGGATTTATCAATTGTGCATGAACTGCTATAAACATGGTATGCGTTTACTGCTATAGTACAATAGCTTCAGCTCTCTTGGAAAGATAATCAGGGAAGCATAGCTGGGTCCATCGGAACTTACATTTTTTGGTGGAATTGCCATACTGATATGCAAAGTGGTGTGCTAGTTTATATAACCATCAAAATGAGGTTCAGTTCCTCCCATAACTTTGTCAGCAATTGTTTCCTGAGACCTTGACCATGATCATTCCTATTGCAGTAATCTCAGGGTTCTTTTGATTTGTGCTTCTCTTGTCTTCAAAGACGCTAATCTTTTTTTTTTTTTTTGGTGTGGAGAATCAAACTCAGGACCTTGTATTTGCTAGGCAGGCACTGTGCATTGAGCTATATCACAGACCCTTTTATCATGTATTTATTGGCTACTAGTCTTTCTTCTTCTGTCAAGTGTCTATTCATTTTTTTTTTTGTCTTTTTGAGACAGGGTCTCGCTATGCAGTTCAGGCTGGCCTTGAGCTCACTTTTATAGTCCAGGCTGGTCTCGAACTCGCATCAATCCTCCTGCCTTAGCCTCCCGAGTGCTGGGAGCCACCACGCCTGGCTTTGTCTATTCATTTTGATTGCCAATTTTTTATTGATGCTTGTATTTTTGGTAGTCTTTTTAAACTCTTTATGTATTCTAGATATTGGTCCTAAGTCTGAATGGTAGCTGAGATTAAGCTTTTTCAATTCTGTACGTTGTACCTTCATTCTATCAGTTGTTTCCTTTGCTGTGCAGACGTTTTCTAATTTGATAAAATCCCTTTTGTTGGTTTTTATTTTATTTTATTTTGTATAAAATACTTATTTTATTGAGTTGTTTTGAATTTGATGCATCTCTCCAGCATATTATAATTGAGCCATTAAACTTGTAGCTTCATCAACATTAACTGGTTCATTTTCATGATGCGGTTAGATTAATCTGCTCTTTCCGCCGAGGTTCAAGAATCAGCTTTTTTGAGAAGTATGCAAGTGCCTTCCGAATGTTTACAAAAGCATTATTCATTCTGCGCACTTTTTCATCATTCACAATGTTTACCCTCTTAAGATTAGTGGTAACTGGTTTTGCTCTGTTTTTGGACTTAAACTTTTTCTGGCGGGCTATGTGAAATACATTCTTGGGCTTCTGCCCTCTTAATTTTTTCTTGGCCATTGTCGACAAGTTGCCTCAACTTTCACCAGACCTTTGATATCTGCGAGCGGATGCCCAAGCCCCAGGAGACGATGTCTGGAAGCCCGCAGCCCAGGAAGTTCCGGAAAGAAGCGGTTTTTATTTTATTTTTCTTGTTTCAGAACATTTTGTTTGTTTGTTTATTTATTTAGTTTTTTTTTATGGCTGGCTCAGCCTGCCCTCAGGGTAGGGCTGGCGCAGCATGTGGTGCTGTCTATTTAATTTGATTTTATCATAGGGTGAGAGATATGGATCATGATTCATTATTTTGCATGTGGACAACCAGTTCCCCCAGCAACATTTATTAAAGATGGTGTTGCTGGGCATGGTGGCACACGCCTACAATCTCAGCACTTGGGAGGCAGAGCCAGGAGGATCAATGTGAGTTTGAGACCAGCCTAGGCTACAAAAGTGAGCTCAAGGTCAGCGTGAATTACATAGTGAGACCCTGCCTTAAAAAGACCAAAAAAAGAAAAAAAAAGAGGGTGTCTTTTCCACCATTCATTATTGGCCTCTGTGAAGAATTAGATGGCTGAAGCTACTTGGGGTCGTTTCTGCGTCATCTATTCCATCACATTTGTCAATATATATGTTTTATGTTGGTACCATTCTGGTGTTTGTTGGTCTGTTTTTTACTACTGTAGCTTTTGCTTTGCTTCCTCCCACCCCCAGGATTGCTTTGGCTATACTGGGTTTCTTCTGGCTCCAGTCAATTTGGGAATTGTTTTTTCTATTTCTGTGAAATAATATTGATGGCATTTTGATGGAGATTTTATTAAATCTATGTATCGTTTTTGATTCTACGAAGGCAATTTAAATATTAAAAACTATGCTTAAGATAAATTTAAATAAGAAATCTGCAAACATATTTCTTCTCTGATCATGTGGCATCAATTTCCAAGACAAACTTGAGTGCACTGATGATGTGTGTGGAGGTGAAATGTTAGGTATTTTTTTTTTGAGGATTTTAAAAGAGAATAAAAAATGGTAAAATAACATTACAAGTGATAGAGGAATTCAGCAATGATTGTTGTAGTGCATATTGCTGTCTTCAAACTATTTTTTCAGATTACCAGGTATGAGCATGGGAATTTGGTAAAAAAAAGTTGGTTAAACAAGTTAAAAACAAGAAAAAATTAAGCATTAGCTGCTACTTTGAATAGACCAGCAGAAAAAATGGTACAGTTACCCATGCTATCCTGTATATACACGTGTATATTTTCTTTCCTTTCCTGTTTCCCTCATCTCAGTTGTTTCTTTCCTTTGAATAGTTTCTTTTCCTTTCACAGGATCTACTGTAGCTTTCAGATCCTATTTACCCTTTCAGGTTCTTACAGTAGGATTGTTTTGTTTTGTTTGGAAGATGATACAATGTTTACGCATGTGGGTCTGATTTATTTCACTTATGAGTATGGTCTCTAGTTGCATCCACTTACCAATGAAAGCCTTGAGTTTATCTTTCTTTTTAGCTCAGTAATACTCCATTATATAAAAATATATCTTTTTATTTATTTCTCAGTTTCATCTATGACTTAAAATGTCAACATATGTTAGGGTCCTCTGTACTTGCCTTTTTCTGAATATCACCTATTTTGAATATCATCTGCTTTCTTTGATTCACTTTTACTTTGAATGGAAAATTCATTGGAAAGAAAAGATTAAAATGAAAAAATAAATTACACTGAAATTAGGAAACACTAAATTTCTGATAATGAGATTATTCTGTGCATCTGAAGCATCTATAACACTTTTAAATCTTAGGGCTGGGAATATAGCTCAGTAGCACAGTGCAAAGGTCCTCAGTTTAGTTCC
>PVJA010030008.1:0-26159 GCA_004027025.1 Myocastor coypus
AAAAAAAAAAAAAAAAAAAAAAAAAAAAAGAATATTTTGTTATACAGGTCTTGCTTCAACTTGCCCTTGACCACCGAGCAGGAAAAAAAAAAAAAGCTTAATTACAATGCATGAAACACAGAGCTAGATTGGTGAGACGAGCTTTAGGAGGCTTAGATTCAATAGCCTCCAACATCACAAGCTTCACTGGTGGCCCACTGCAATTGCAGAACATTTGACTGTATATGTACCTGCTTCCTCTTAGTCCAAAGAGTATATTCTTTCCCTTTTTTTCTCTAAGCAACATCAATAGGGAGGTGGGTCATGCCCACACACTGTACTCTGTAGAACAATTGTGAGGACAATATGCAATATGTCAACTTTCAAAGAAAAGAAAGGGGAAAAGAAAAAAATATATAATAGTGTTGATTTAGAAGGGTTAATGTTTAATTGTTTGATCAATCTTATATACCTATAATATGCCCATATGCATTTTTTTTTTTTCCAGAGGAAATAATATAATTCCTTTATTTGAAAAATGATAGTGAACCTCGGAGATCAGCTAAATCTACTGCTGGGACGGGGGTTCTTAAGCTGTATTGCTCCCTCTCTTCAAACAGCTGGAGCTGCACGCAGATGGAGAAGCATTTGGTCAGAAGGCAGCAAGTCAGTGTCCCCCAGCACTGGGTTCAGCTTCGCAGCTCCTGTGTCTCCATTTTATTTCTTCTTTGCATTGACATTTTTGCAGACCCAGTTCATGCCATCCTGAACACCCTCACCGGTGAGCGCCGAGCAGGACTGGATCTGCCAGACACGGTCGCGGATGGTGTGCAGGTTTAGCCCCTCTGCAATTTCAGAGGCCGGGGCCGCTGTGAGCAGATCCTGCTTGTTAGCAAAGATGAGCACTGGCACACAGCTGAGCTTCTCCTCCTCCAGCAACTCAGCTAACTCCTGGCCTGTCTCTTCAAATCTTTTTCTGTCTGCACTGTCAATCACATATATAAGAATATCAGTATTTTCAAAATAATTCCTCCAATATGGCCTGATCTTCCTCTGTCCACCAATGTCCCATACATTCAGCTTAAAACCCTGTGATTGTACACTTTTGATGTTAAAACCCTGGGTAGGTGTGATGTGGCTGATGTCTTCCGAGGCAAGCTGTTTCAGCAGAGTGGTCTTGCCAGCATTATCCAAACCGAGAAGGATTCTCACTTCCTGGTCCGGCGCACTCTTCAATTTGCGCAAAATGGAGAGTAAGCCCATCCTCCCGCCGAGTCCCCTATACCTATATGTATTAATCTAAACTAATCTGATGATGAAAATATGTAATATAACCCGTGTTAAATTTAAACAATAAATAAAAAAAAAAATAAGCAGGGAGTTACTTGAGCAACAGACATTTAAGCTATTTGGTGTGTTAACAGTCAGTTTTCTCTTACATAGCTCTTGTTAGGCCAGCATCCTTCAGCTACCGAGGACATGAAATAGAATCGGAGGTAGAGAAATCAAACAAAGCAAAAGAAGATTAATCAAATGTGTGGCTTGGGAAAGAGTGGTTATTTAATGATGTATGGAGCATAGGGCGCCCTCTCCTGTGTCAGGAGCGCACCGACACAGACGGGAAGGTTGTTGCCCTGGAGCAGTGGTTCTCAACCTTTCTAATGCGGTGATCGCGAAATACAGTTCCTCATGTTGCGGCAACCCCAAACCAAAAAATAATTTTGGTGGCTACTTCAAAACTGTAATTTTGCTACAGTTATGATTCGGAATGGCTTTAGGTGACCCCTGTGTTTTGGTTGTTCGACCCCCGCCAGGGTCAAAACCCACAGGTTGAGAACTGTTACCCTAGAAGAATGTGTTCACAACTGGGCATTATTCCCAGGTATGGCCTGAGGTGGCAGCTGGCTGAGCAGGTGCAGGGAAGTGGGGTCTGAACGCTGCCTTGTATAGGTTTCCTGCTGTGCTGGTGCCTTCAGAGGTGGGATTGAGGCTCAGGCACTGGGTGAAGCTGCTTTGAGGTCTGTGTGGCTCTCCTTAGCCTATAGCTTTATGGAATTTCCAAGCAGACATGATGGAGAGAGAAGTCAGTTGCACCAGGGCACGTCACTGTCCCCTACCTTTTTCAGGGCATGGTGAAGCAGATTCTGTGGTGCTGGGTATTTTACTAAGAACCTCCCTGTCCAAGTGCAACTACCTGAGAGGTTCAGGATCCCAGCCCTTTCATCAGTGCATTCCCAGCACTCGAGTATTCAATAAATATTTGCTGAAATTCAGCAACTTCGTTCCTTAGCTTTGTGGGATGGGTTTTATCTTGCAGGTTTCCCAGTTCTGAAGGTGTCCTTTCCATCTCACTGCCCCACCAGGGATGTCCCTCTGGTGTAGGGCAACTGAGCTGTGCCTGCCTATGTGCCCTTTTTTTTTTTTTTTTCCAGGACTGGGGATTGAACTCAGGGCCCTGCATTTTCCAGGCAGGTGCTTATTGTACTGAATTATTTCCCCAGCCCCCTGTGTGCAGATTTGAGTGCAGTTCCCCCCAGGAAAAAGAGAATACTTTTGGCTGTAGTTTAATCTGAGCGTGTGAAAGTAAACATAATGACAAGCAAATATTCCCTAAACATAATTTTTGTTTCCATTTGCTAAGAACCATGGAGAGAACTGAAATCAGATGGCCCTGGCTTTGAGTTTCACGCCTGTGGTTTCTCTAGACGCTGGTGTGGGGCGTGGTGATAGCTCACGGGTGGTGAGGCTGACACAAAATACATGTGGCACCTGTGGGTGCTCCCCACACGTTGCTGCTGTCATCCTTGCCAGGTTCCTAGGCAGTGGGGCCAGTCCAGTGGCCCACTCTGCCTTGGGACAGTCCTGGTGGGAACTAAATGCTCTCTCTGGGTTCCAGGGAGGCTAGGGCTGAGCCCAGGGAGCCTGGGCAGCTACCCTGCTGTGCTCCAGAGGCCAATGGTCTATGTCCCCACACCCTGCCCCTGTGACTGTTGAGTAATTTTTCTTATTTTGGTTTCCCCTTCTGTTGTTTCTTTTTCAGCTTTAAGAATGCCCGGGTTGGGCTAGGGAGATAGCTCAGTAGAATAAATGCTTACCTGGCAAGCACAGGGGCCTGAGTTCAATCCCAATTCCACAAAAAAAAAAAAAAAAAAAAAAAAGGAAAAAAGAATATTCAGGTTTACTCCCTTTTCCTCAAACCACACATGCCCTCCTTCTGTTCCTGAGCCCCATTTCTCTTTTTTGTCTTGAGGTGCTGGGGATGGCACCCAGGGCCTCACAGGTGCTAGACAAAAATGGTACAAGGAGCTACAGCAGTGTACATCTTTTTCTCTACCCACTGTCATCTGGAGACTGTGTCACAGCTTACTAGGCTGTCTGCATTATTCCTTCGGTTTCTTCTGTGGTTATAAGCTACTCTGTTTTTTGTTTTTTGTCTTTTTGAGACAGGGTCTCACTATGCAGTACAGGCTGGCCTTGAGCTCACTTTTGCAGCACAGGCTTGTCTCCAACTTACACCAGTCTTCCTGCCTCAGCCTCCCAAGTGCTGGGATTACAGGCATACACCACCACACCCAGCTCTACTCTTTTTTCAAATGTGCCATTGTTTATCCAACCACTTGCTTGTTGGTGGGTGGGTAGGTTATTTTTCATGTTTTGCTGTAGCAGTTAATAGCTCTGTGCAAAAAATCGTGTATTTTGCCAGGGTATCTTTGGGGCTGAGTCCCCTGGGATGGGTTTGCAGGGCTGAGGGGTATGTGTGAGCATGATCTCATTTATTTTATGTTTAGGTCTGATGATGAAGATAGTAGTTGAGTTTTAACTTGTTTTTCTGCTATGAAAAGCTTGGTTGAGCATCTTTTTATGTGTTTAAGGGCCATTTTTACTTCTGTTTGTGTGAAACATTTGTTCATATTTTTTCATTCAGGTTATTAATCTGTTCTAAAGTTTTAGAGCCCTTTATTAGTGACGTTAGCAGCTCTTGAGCACTGCCTGTGGTGGCTAAGGTAAAGGACTGACTGCCTGGCCCTCAGCACACATTCTGGCAGCAGGCAGCCTTTTTTATAATGGAGGCTTCTGTTTGACCTGTGTCCTGAGCTTAGTAGTTTTTACTAGAGGAAGAGTTGCTGAGGATCCAGGCAGAGCACAGAGTGTGGTACATGAAGGAGTCAGATGTGTGGGGCTGGTGTGGTTGAAGAGGGTACCCAAGCCTCACCTCAGGGGCCTCTCAATGGGTTCTAACCCCACTATATGGGTGGGTGAAGCCAAATGCCAGTGGCAGGTGGCCCTGTGGGAGGCAGGAGCTGTCCCACCCAGCTCTTGTCAGTATAGCTCCTAGGGTCCTGGGCATAGGAGGGGAGCAGTCTTTACTTCTTAGCCTGTGCGCTCAGGCTCTCATGCAGGGGTCTGCAGTCATGCTTAAGAGACACCAGGGCATAGAGACTGGCACTCTGAGTGAAGCTTGAAGTGGGGCCCTGGACTCATGAAGGCCTGGGCAGAATCTTCAGCAGTTAATAAACAAAATGGGCGGCACTGCTTCACTAGTGGAACTGGGAGTGAGGAGGAGAACAGAGTGCCTGATTCTTGTGAGTTTTGTGATTCGTTTAAAGAGGATATGTGTGATGTGGGGCCCATTGGAGAACAAGGGACAGTGAAGATACTGGTTTGAGATGACGTTTTAAGAGTGGTGCTTTGGGGGAGGGCAGGGAGACAGCTCAGTGGAGGAAGTGCTTGCCTGGCAAGCACAAGGTCCTGAGTTCAATCCTGGAACCACAAAAAAAAAAAAAAAAAAAAAAAAGAAGAGTGGTGCTTTTGACCCTGTGTTTCCTACCAGGTAAGAGAGTGACCCTTTTCAGACACCAGGATCCAGGCTTGCTGCCTTCTGGCCTCAGTATAGCTCTGTAGCACTAGGTGTCCTGACTGTTCAAGGCAAAAAAGAAGAGAAAGGTGGGGTGGAAACGCCCATGCTCTGTGGTTCTAGTAAAATAACTTGCTCTCCCCCTACCGCAGCAGCAGTTTTGCTTGGGGCAGTTTGACCCACCTGGACTGAGGAATTAGTTAGCACCCTACTGAGAATTGAGACTGGAGGTCTTCACAGCTGTGTAGGGTTGAGAGTAGTGTGGGTGTGAGTATGACCGTTAACAGGTCACACCCCAGGAAGACAGGTGCCCCAATAGAGGGGGTGTGGCTGTGAATTTAGATGAAGGGCATTCTCCCAGCAACTTTTTGGCACTTCGGTGTTCTATTTTTGGTGTTTCTTTCCTAGTTGCTGCCTCCTGCTTCACCTTAATGAAGACAAGAATGAGGCATTTTCTCTCATTTCAGGAGAAACTTCAACGGCATAACGGCTTTGAGGTGTGGTCACTTTAAGAAAATGAAGGTACTGACAAACAGGACATTGGAATGATTGATCTGTTGGGCTTGGTTCCATGCATGTATAGTCAGGAGGCTAAAGCAGGAAGATTACTTGAAGATTACCTGAGACCAGCCTGGGGAGCATAGTGAGACCTTATTTTAAGGAAAAAAAGACATTAAAAAAAGACTTTTATCCATGTGCTTGTATTTTAGGGAGTGTTTGGAAAAGATCTCTGCAGGATTCTTTTTTTTTTTTTGTCTTTTTGAGACTGGGTCTTGTTTTGCAGTTCAGGTTGGCCTTGAGCTCAGACTCACACTGATCCTCCTGCCTCAGCCTCCCAAGTGCTGGGATTACAGGCGTGCGCCACCACATCTGGCTCACTACAGGATTCTTTGTTAAGTTGGCAATGTGAGGTTTAAGCCAGGCTCTGTGGAGTTGTGGAAAACTCAGCCTCGAGCAGCACCCATGGGAATCCCAAGTGCCCTTCATGTTGTGAATCCTCATGCTGAACTGGGGGCCACAGGGCCTGGGTGCCTGACTCCTCGGCTTCTAATGGGCTGGGATGGGAACAGGTTTCAGGTGAGTTGTAGGCTGTTCTGGACCAGAGGGTTTGTGAATTGGTGTTTGAGCAGGTGGAGGAGTTTACCTTTGTGCCTCTGATTTCCCTTTAAATTGGTGGAAAGTTTCTGTGCCATCTACCAGGTTTGTGGCCTGGAGCGAGTTTCTTTCTTTTTTTTTTTTTTGTAGGACCGGGGTTCAAATTCATGACATTGCACTTGCCAGGCAGGCTCTTGTGCCACGGAGCTATCTCCCCAGCCCCTAATTCGTATGCTTTAGTTTCTTGTCTTAAAAAATGGAGATAATACTGTAGGTTGAATATCCCTCATCAGTAATATCTGAGGCCAAAAGTGCTTCAGATTTGAAAGCTTTTCTTTTCTTTTTTTTTTTTTTTTTTGTCTTTTTGAGACAGGGTCTCACTGTGCAGTTCAGGCTGGCCTTGAGCTCACTTTTGTAGCCCAGGCTGGTCTCGAACTCACAGCGATCCTCCTGCCTCAGCCTCCCGAGTGCTGGGATTACAGGCGTGCGCCACCACGCCTGGCTTGAAAGCTTTTCAGATGTTGCAATGTTTACATAGTCTTTCCTGGTGTGAGTATCCTCAGTCTGAAAATATGAAATGTGACAAAAGGTTTGAATTTTGGGGTTTTCTGGATTTTGGTTTCTGGGCTGGTGACACTGCCTGTACCCTCCTTCCTTACTGGGTGAGAATTACCAGGGGAAAGCAGGTAGTGTAAGTGGTAAATGTAGGGGGTTACGGAAGTGTGTAAGTAACCTGTGGGCTCCTGTGTGTGCTGGGTATGCCATTTTGGGATGAATAGATGGTTGTATTTCCTGTTCATGAGGAATGTGGCCTTATAAACTAGGAACTGTAGAAGAAGCTTTGCGGTAAGAGTCAGGAGGCTGCAAGATTATGTGTGTGATCTACTCAGGCTCTGTTGGCTGGTGTTCTTGTTTGCTAATTGGCTGTAATATTAGTATCTAGTGCATAGATCACAAGTGTCTGTTACAAAAAATGCTTGTAAAAATTTGAGGTGATAGATGAATTTGTAATACTAAGCTTTACTAGCTTGTTGCTTTGGAAACTTGTGATTCTTTTACGTATTCATTTTTTGTTTGATGTTTGAGAGAGGGTCTCACTGTGGTACAGGATGGTCTTGTACTCACTGTGGAGGCCCGTTTGTCCCCCAGCTTGCATCAGTCCTCTGTCCCTAGCACTGAGATTGTAGATATGTACCAGCACACCCAGTTTGTGTATTAATCTTGCATGAATAGCCCCACTTACTTGAACTTGGGCATGTTGCTTAATGCTTAGGATTAATGGAAGTTGTTGTTGAGGACTAAAAAAGATTTTAGAGCTGGACGTCGTGATGCATGTGTATAATCCCAGCACTTGGGAGGCTAGGAGGAGTAGGCTAAGTCAGGAGGATCATTGTGTGGAGATCAGCCTGGGTTACAAAGTGAGCTCAAGGCCAGCCTGAACTGCATAGCAAGACCTTGTCTTTTTTTTTTTTTTTTTTTTTTTAATATTTTAGGGAAGGCTCTACAGGGTGTTCAGGGTTTCACTACTAGATTGAACTGTCATGATCCACCTGTGTACAGCCTAAGAGCTGGGATTACAGGTGCGTGCCACCATGCCCAGTCTCAACAATTGCTAACTCAGCGTGCCCCAGGGTGGGGCATGCACAGCAGGCCCAGGGATCGAACCCTAGCCCCTGCTTTAATCTGCTGAGCTGTTTGGCTGACCATACAAGAACCTGTCTTAAAAAGAGTACAGAAAAACAAAAATTAGGCAGATGATAGTAATGTATTTGCCAGATTTCCACTGCTGTCCGCCCTCTTTCTCTCTTTCTCTCTCTCTCTTTTTATTTATTTATGTTATGGCTGTCTCAGCCTGCCCTGGGGGTGGGGCTGGTATAGCATGTGGTCCTGGGGGTGGAACCATGGTCTCTGCAGTTGCCTAAGTTTGGCTAAGCTTGCCTAAGCAGGCGTTTTAGACCACTGAGCTATCTTGCTGGCCCCTGTCTCTTTCTTTCTCTTCCCTGCTCCCTAATCAAACTCAGGACTTTGTGCTTGATAGGTAGGTGCTCATGCCACTGAGCTATCTTCCTGACCCTCCTTTCTCATTTTATAGTCTACTCTCCCCAGCCCATTTCCAGGCCTTTCCAGCCATAGCCCCTAAGTCTGGGCCACCCTGCCCTATATTAGTTGCTGTCGTTGGTTGCCCCTGGGCTCTCTCACTAGTTGGCTCTTTTCAGCTGTATTTGTTGTCTTTTTATCAGGGATATGGGAATTTTCACTCTTTTAGGCCTGGGATGCTGCCAGTCAGAGGTTGTGCTTCTAGCCTTTTATTGGTTAGCTTCATTTCCTCTCCCATCATTTTACATCAGGGCTGTGGGTGGCGGAGCACCTGCATGTGCCTTCATGTCCAAGGCAGGCTGAACATATCTGAGCAGTCGAGGCCTCACCTGCTCTTCTGGCAGTTCCCTTTTCCCTTTCTGGGTCCTGGGAGTTCCTTGTGTGCTCTGGCTGCTGGTCTGGCTGCAGCTGTCAGACACAACATTGCCCCCAGCCATGGAGTTACTTTGCTTTGCTTTCTTTCCAAAGTGTCTCCAAAGGGCAGGAGTTCTCAGTTGCCGTGCATTAGCACAATAATCTCATGACACTGAGCATAAGACTCATTTTGTCAAGCCGGGCGTGGTGGCTCACGCCTGTAATCCCAGCACTCGGGAGGCTGAGGCAGGAGGATCGGTGCGAGTTCGAGACCAGCCTGGGCTACCAAAGTGAGCTCAAGGCCAGCCTCAACTGCATAGCGAGACCCTGTCTCAAAAAGACAAAAAAAAAGACTCATTTTGTCATCAAGATGCAGAATTACTATTTTTTTATTTTTTATTTTTTTGTCTTTTGGAGACAGGGTCTCGCTGTGCAGTTCAGGCTGCCCTTGAGCTCACTTTTGTAGCCCAGGCTGGTCTTGAACTTGCACGGATCCTCCTGCCTCAGCCTCCCAAGTGCTGGGATTATAGGCATGCGCCACCACGCCCATTGTTAAGGTGCAGAATTAATGGCTCTGTCAGATCCATGCTTTTTCTTTAGATGCTTCTTTTAGACTCTTTCTCTCTCTCTTTTTTTTTTTTTTTTAAAGAATTTTTTTTTTTTTTTTCTTGTTTCAGAACCCTTGTTTCTTTATTCACTCATTTTTATGGCCGGCTCAGCCCGCCCCGAGGGCAGGGCTGGCGCAGCATGTGGTGCCGGGGATCGAACCGCAGTCCCTGAAGCCGCCCAAGCTTTCCCAAGCAGGGGCTTTACACCACTGAGCCATCCCGCCGGGCCCCTAGACTCACTCTCTCTCTCTCTCTCTCTCTCTCTCTCTCTCTCTCTCTCTCTCTCTCTCTCTCTCTTTCTTTCTTTCTTTCTTTCTTGGCTGGCTGAGCCTGCCCTGGGGGTGGGGCTGGTGCAGCATGTGGTACCAGGGATCTCTAGTCCTGTGGTTGCCTGAGCTTGCCTAAGCAGGTGCTTTAGACTGCTGAGCCATCTCAGCAGCCCTTTAGATACTTCTATGTGAATTATTTTACTTTTTTAAGTTTTAGTATATTAAACAATGAGTTGTTTTTGTTTTTGTTTTTTGTTTTTTTTTTTTGAGAGAGAGTCTTGCTATGCAGTTTAGGCTGACTTTGAGCTCACTTTGCATAGCCTTGGCTGGTCTAGAACTTGTAATGATCCTCATGTTTCAGCTTCCCAAGTGCTAGGATTACAGGTATGTGCCACTGTGCCTGGCTTGAATATCTTTTTTTTTTTTTTTTTGAGTATCTTTTTTGAGATAAGGTGTCTCTATGAAGTTCAGGCTGGCCTTGAACTCACCATGCAGCCCAGGCTAGCCTCAGCCTCCTGAGTTTTGATTACAGGCATGTGCTGCGCACCATGCACAGTGAGTACCTAACAGGAAAAAGTATCACAAATGTAAAGTGTTGAGTTTTTCTTTCTTTTTTGAGTTTTTATAAAGCATCAAAATTTTCAATGGTTTTTGGAGTACAAAATCTAAAAAAACCTTTAGAAACAATTCCTAGGGCTGGCCAAATAGCTCAGTGGGTTAAAGCACCTGTGAGCAGGTGCAGGGGCCACCAGTCCTGTCCCTAGGGCAGGGTGTGGGGGGCGGGGGGGGGGGGGCCGGGGACGCTGAGATGGCAGTGGAGACTGGGCATGGTGGTTTACCTATAATCCCAGCTCTTGGGAAGCTGTAAACAGGTAGATCACTACGAGTCCATCTAGTAGTGAGACCCTGAACACTCTGCAGACCCTTTCCTAAAATACAAAACAAAAACAAAAGAAATAAAGAAACAATTCCTATATGAGCTACAATGAAAATACCAGTAGAACTCTATCTTTCCTTCAGTTAACACACTTAAAGCAGTGTCTTAGTTACTTTTTACTCGCTGCTGGGACAAATAACTGACACTCAAAATGAAGGAAGGAAAGGTTTATTTAGCTCACAGTTACTGGAGGTTTCAGTCCATATTCGGCTGGCCCAAGGCTGAGTGGAGCAGGGCAGAGAGCATCCAGTTCATGGTAATGGAACAGCAACAAAATGGTGACAGAGGCAGCCAACCAAACACGGCAGCAGAGCAACTATTCCAGTCTGTCTCTCTGTCTCTCTTTATATTCATATCGGACTCTCTGCTTTAGGATATCTGCCCTACACCACAGCCATAGTCCCAGATCAATAATCCCATTAGTACTAAAACACATAATCCCAGGGATCCTGGATCAAGTCTCAATCTATAGAAGTCCCTGCCCAATGACTACATGAGGCATTGGGGGGACAACTAGACATAAACCATAACATTCAGCCCTGGACCCCGAAAGTCTCATACATACCCCTTTTTACAAAAGACATTTTAGTCCATCTGGAAGAGTTGTCAAAGTCCCAGCAGTTTCAGCATTGTTGAAAAGTCCAAAGAAAATAAATAAATAAATAAATATTCTTCTTCTTTTTTTTTTTTTTTTTTTTGTTGTCTTTTTGAGACAGGGTCTCGCTATGCAGTTCAGGCTGGCCTTGAGCTCACTTTTGTAGCCCAGGCTGGTCTCCAACTGGCACCAATCCTCCTGCCTCAGCCTCCCAAGTGCTGGGATTACAGGCGTGAGCCACCACGCCCGGCTAAATAAATATTCTTTTTTTTAAAAAATTTTTTTAATTTATTATTTTTATTCTTGTTTCAGAACCTTTGTTTGTTTATTCACTCATTTTTATGGCCGGCTCAGCCCGCCCCCCAGAGGGCAGGGCTGGCACAGCATGTGGTGCCGGGGATTGAACCGCGGTCCCTGAAGCCGCCCAAGCTTTCCCAAGCAGGGGCTTTAGACCACTGAGCCATCCCGCCAGGCCCCTAAATAAATATTCTTAAAAAAAAAAATTCTTAAAAAAAAAAAAAAAGAAAAAAAAGGGCCCGGCAGGATGGCTCATTGGTCTAAAGCACCTGCAGGTGGCTGCAGGGGCCACAGTTCCATCTCTGGCACCACATGCTGTGCCAGACCTGTCCTCAGCCTTCTGTTTTGTCAAGGTGACCCTATCAATATTTCCATTGTCATGAAACATTGACAGCAGTGCCAGTTTTTTTTTTTGTATGTGTGTGTGTGTGTGTAGGGTCTCACTACGCAGCCCAGATTCATAGTGATCCTCCTGATTTCTGCCTCCCTAGTGCTGTAATTACAGGCATGTGCCATCATGCCCAGACTCCATCTCTGGCTCAGCGTGCCCAAGGGTGGGGCCAGTATGGCATGAGGTGCCAGGGACTGAACCCTGGCCCCTGCGCTTACCTAAGCAAGCACTTAGTCTGTTGAGCTATACTGCTGGCCCTAGTGCCAGTTTGTTCTTGGCCATATATGTGGCCAATCGTGCTGAATTCAAAAGACTGGACTGTAAAATTCTGTTGTGAAATTGCAACGTTTCATTTGGAATTTCTGGTTTACCAAGTGTATTGGTCAGCTGTGGACTGGAGCATGCAGACGCCCTCTGCATGCTTCCTCATCTGACTCTGTGGCTGACTATTGTAAGCCAATCTTTTTTTTTTTTTTGTGGGACCAGGGTTCAAACTCACAACCTTGCACTTGCTAGGCAGACACTTGTGCCATGGAGCTATCTCCCCAGCCCCCTGTAAGCCAACCTTCCTTATATGTTGTATATTTTGTGTTAATATCAATTCCTTATGTTATATCCATTCTGTTCCTCTAAGTAAAGCCCAGACCAATACAGAATTTGGTACCAGAGAAGTGGGGTCGTTGCTGTGACTAACCTAACTATGTGGGTCGCAAGCATTTGGGACTGGCTTATAGGAAGAGATAGGAAAGGTTCAGAGATGTTGGCTATAAGCAAAGCACTGGAACAGCTTCGGCTATTCTGCTTGGGAGATTCTGGTTAGAATTCAGACTGGAAAACTGGCTTGAAGCCTGGTTATAAAGAATGGCTCATGCCGGGCGTGGTGGCTCATGCCTGTAATCCCAGCACTCGGGAGGCTGAGGCAGGAGGATTGGTGCGAGTTCGAGACCAGCCTGGGCTACAAAAGTGAGCTCAAGGCCAACCTCAACTGCATAGCGAGACCCTGTCTCAAAAAGACAAAAAAAATAAAGAATGGCTTATGCCACAAGTGCCTGCGTGGCAAGTGCAAGGTTGTGAGTTCAAACCCCGGCCCCACAAAAAAAAAAAAAAGAATGGCTTGTGAGCAGAGATTGGAAATGTTTAAAGAGGTCCTCTACTTGTGAAGAGCTGGAAAAGCTTTGGCTGTTCTGTAGGGGAGAGTCTGGTCAGAACTCAGACCAGAAGACTGACAGAAGGCCTGCCTGTAAAGACCAGGTTGAGGAGGTTTCTGCTGGAAAAAAGGACAGCATTGGTAATTGGACTCCAGAAGATTTGTGCTGTGGATTGGCTGAAAGTCTGTTGGAATTTTGCTCGTGCCCAGACACTTTGCCTAAGACTGAGATTAAGCATGGTGCACTGATTAATCTTTCAAGAGGTATTTCAAAGCAGTCAACTATTGGGGCATAGTTGTTATTGGTGGATTTTAGCCAGATTTATGTTGAGAATCAAGAGCAAAGGGTCAAGCAGGATGATTTAAAATGTGAGTTTGGCCAGAAAGGAAACACCAGGAAAGCTGTGGACAGCAAAGATGGAGCTGAAAGGATCTCCACTGCTGGGAGGGAACCAAAGAATCAAAAGGATGGCCTAAGGGCATCACAAGAGGTGGCAGCTGTCCGCCCTTTGCAACCTCAGAATTGCAAAGGAGAGAGGTTTTGCCTTGAGAAGAAAGCCACAGAGACTAAGTACCAGAATGGTGGCAGCGGCAAACCAGGTTCCAGAATGTCACCCACATGGAGAATTTGCTTTTTTGAATCAAAGTCAGAGTGCTCAGTGATCTAGGCCCTCAAACCCTACAGCCAAGAGAGAAGGAAGCCTGGTTACTGCTCCAGCTGACAGACCTTGGCATCATCCACGTGGCATTGGTTTTAGACACACTCAGAATGCAAGAGCTGTTAGTTTAAGAAGGCTTCCACTTCGATTTCAGAAGAAGACATGGGAGGCCAGACAGTGTGGCCCAGAGAGGGCAGTGTGTGAAGCAGAGTAAGAAGCCTATTCAGAAGAAACCTCAAAAGTTTGGAAAAGCCCGAAACATGGGTCATCTAAGGGAAATTCCAAAGAAGGAGCAAATCTGGTCTGAGAGAGAAGTCATGGAAACTGCTACCAAGAGTGCTGTAGGAGCTGAGCCGTGTAAGATCTTGAGCTCATAATTCAGTGCAGACTGTTTTGGATGTTCCAGTTGGAACTATGGGATTTAATATTTACCCTGCTGGATTTTGGACATGTGTTGGTCCCAACGTTTTGTATTACCCTGTTGTTTGCAACTTTTGGAACCGTAATGTTTATCTTATACCTTCTAATGTTGGATATGTTTAACTTCTCTATTATACAGGGGCTCATAGATGAGTTTGCGTTGGATCTTGGAGGAAACTTGGAACTTGGACTTTTCAGCAATGCTGAAGCTGTTGGGACTTTGGCAACTCTTCCAGATGGACTAAAATGTCTTTTGCACAAAGGGATATGTATGAGACTTTGAGGGTCCAGGGTGGAATGTTATGGTTTACATCTAGTTGTCCCCTCAAAGCCTCATGAAATCATGGGGCGGGGACTTCTAGAATTCGAAACTTGACTCATAATCCCCTGGGATTATGTGTTTCAGTACTGATGAGAATATGGGCCTGAGTACTGCTGGGAATTATAGGTGTGGCCTGAGGTGAGTAGGCTAAGGCAGAGAGCCGGAATATGATATAAAAAGAGACAGAGACAGAGAGACAGACTAGCGCTGCTGCTCTCTGCTCCCTTGGTTGTTCGTTGCCTCTGTCGCCATTGTTGCTGTTCTGCCGCCATGAACTGCTGCTCTCTGCCATGTGCCTCTGTGCCTTGGATCCAGCCGAGCATGGACTGAAACCTCCAGTAAGTGTGAGCTAAATAAACCTTTCCTTCCTTCATTTTTGGTGTCAGATATTTGTCCCAGCAACGAGAGAAGAGTAACTAAGACACCAAGTTCTTGTGTATAGTCTCTGTACTGGTCAACCTCTGCTGTTAGCAAATGTAGCATCAATTGAAAACTGGTAAACTAGTTGTCAAATGTCATCCTGATTAGTTTGGGAGGTAGGAAAAAAAAGTCTGCCCATATTGTATGAGTAAGGACCTGATGGATGAGTTCCAGGATAAATGTCTAAATTGGAAGCGTAATAAATCTTCACATCTACAAGGGCTTAATTTTTTTTTTTTTTTGGGACGGGTTCCGACTCACGACTTGCCAGGCAGAAGGGCTTAAATTTTTATGCCATACTTTGACCCGCCACTTTTCCTTAAGACTTTTTTTTGTCTTTTTTGAGACAATGTCTGAATATGCAGTTCAGGCTGACCTTGAACTCACTTTGAAGCCCAGGCTGGCCTTGAACTTAAAGCCGTCCTGCCTCAGCTTCCCAAGCACTGGGATTACAGACATGTGCCACCATGCCCAGCTTCATATGTCTTTACATTCCTGAGATCTCTTTAAGAAATGTGTGCTGTGTGGTGGCTCGTGCCTGTAATGCCAGCGCTTGGGAGGCTGAAAAGTGGAGAATCACTAGAAGTCTGATCTATGGAGTGAGACCCTGTACACCCTGTAGACCCTGTCCTAAGTTTAAAAAAAAAAAAAGAAAAGAAATGTGTGCTTTCAGTTCAGCTAGTGGTGCATCATAATACACACAGTTTTGGATATGGCTTTTGGTGCATGCTGAACATTTCACTTGCATTTCAGCCTCTGTGTGCTTCACAGCATCTTGTAGCTTTTTGTCTGTTATAATTTCCAACGCTGAATGGCAGCACTGGCATTCTGTCTAATACTTTGCACCTCTGCCAAGACGTCACTGCATTTCTGGACCTAGATCTAAGGTTAGATGGGTCCATTTGGTCATGTCACCATTTTGTGACATTCCCACTAGTCAGATGTGTGCTCACTTTGTTGCTCTCTTTGCCATCTGAATCAGGGAGGTCTGCATTCCCTGTGTCTGTGTCAGTCAATTCTTGCTCCATTTCACTGTCACAGGAACCTTGGCTCCCCTGGCCAACGTCAAAGTCATCCTCGTGCCGTCACCATGGTCATCACTATCATCACTCCACCCCCACCCTTCCGTTACGAAAGCAGGCATTGTATCATAGGGGATCATCTTCATCACTTGTACATGAATAATCTGATGATTCACTTTTGACCTCCTCCAACACTTATAGATCTGTGTTCTTCATGTGCTGTTGTACTGAGTTGTGCTACTTGTGCCAGAAAAATCCAAAGAAGACTGTTGGAGTGGTGTGGGTCTATTTGGACCTTCTATGATGCTTGCGTAAACATATGCAAAGCCAGTGAGATGGAGCATAAAAGTGAGTCGAAATCCCATTTTGACATTTCTGCACCTGTGTACAGTTCCTTGCCATTGTCATCCTAAGTGTATAAATATCTAGATTGCTATATCCCTCAAGGAAACAGTACTGAGATGCGCAGCCAGCTACTATTACACTGAAGTACAAATTCACTGTAGAAAATTAAAGGATGGACCAGTTGAACTCTTACTTTTTTTTTCTAAACATATTTAAAATCCTTTTCTCAGTTCTAGTCATAAACAGATTCTTCTTGCTGGGAGGGTGGTATTACCTGCTTATAATCCCAGCACTCAGGAGGCTGAGGCAGGAGAATTGTGGGTTTGAGCCAACCTGAGGTATGTGCTGAGTTCAAGGCCAGCCTTGAATACATAAGGAGACCTTATCTGGGAAAACAAAAGCTTCTCTATACTGTCTACTGAAAGTTTAAAATGTCGCATTTGAGTAACATCCAGAATCTGCCCAGAGCTTACTTGTGCTTCTTATGTATGAGGGAAAGACCTGGTTGGTCCCCCTCAAACTCTGTGCATCAAGCAGCCCCTCCTTGGAGTCTTCATGGGCACCCCTGTCACATATCAGGCTTTTTGGGTGCCAGGGCTGGCTTCTTGCGTGTCTTGGATCCCAAATTCTACTTCTAGCAATTTGCCGTAAGGAACATTTAGAGGGCAATTTGTTTATTTTTTTTCTTGTTTCAGAACCTTTATTTGTTTATTCGCTCTTTTTTTATGGCCGGCTCAGCCTGCTCCGAGGGCAGGGCTGGCACAGCATGTGGTGCCCGGGATCGAACCGCGGTCTCTGAAGCCACCCAAGCTTTCCCAAGCAGGCGCTTTAGACCACTGAGCCATCCTGCCGGGCCCCGTAAGGAACATTTAGGACACAGGCAGACATTGAGCCTGGGGATGTGTGCTTTCAGGTGCCTGTATTAACATGTGCCACGTATCTGGTGCATCCACACCAGTGAAAATTTAAGCATGTAAGTCAGAAGCCCTGTCATCTGTGCTCTCACCTTTGCTTCAGGTCATGCCTTGAAGATTCCATGGCTTGAGCCTCTGTCTACCGCTCGGTCTGCAGGGGTGGATACTCAGTGGCTTCCCAAACCTCATTTAGTCTGTGCCTGACAGCCCTGATGCCAGTTTTTTAGTGTATACCCTCTCCTGGTATCTGCTATTTTCTTGTCATTGACCTTTCTTCCTCTCTATCTCTGGTTCCTGAGCCAGAGCCAGTAGGATCTCCAGTCCTGGCTTCCCTGATTTCCCGCTTTCTCATAGGGGACTTTGTATAGGCAATTCCTCAGGTCTGTGAGGGTGCCAGCTCCACGGTGGTCTCTCTGGACTGCAGGACTTGACTTAGCATGTTCTCTTGCATGAGCTGGAAATGGTGGAGTCATTTGGGAACTTTGTCCTGCCTTCTTGTTTTTTTAAAGTAAGCAGTGGGGTGGAGGAGGGGAGCACCGTACTGATCCTCTAATGTCTGGGCATTGATCTGAGGCCATTCTTCTTTCCTTCCCTGTGGAGCTGTGTGAGGGCCCTGGGAGCCACGGGCAGCACAGCCGCTGCATTCCATCTGCTCAGGTACCTTGTGTCTCCTCCTGAGACCTGGTGTTTTTGACCTTCCTGTAGAAAGGCATCATTGTGTCCATAAGTGCCACTGTATGTGCCCATCTGTCCTCTGGTCTGAGCTCCTGTCTCAGGTACTGCCTGTGTTTGAAGAAGGGAGGCAAGAAAGAGAGGGTAACCCTAATCTTGTGATGGGATCCCCATTGGCCCCTTTTAGCAGATACCTTGTGGGTGGTGTTTGACAAGGGCTTTATCTGCCCACTGGTCTGCAACCTTTCAGTGCTATTTCCAAAACTGTCCTGGGGTGCCAAGTTTGTGGGAGCTCTCTATGCCTTGCACAGAGATCCTGTGCTGTCTTGCACAATGGGCTGTGAGTATCTCGTGGCAGTAGTGCCAGGGCTAGCTTTGGCTCAGGCTCTCCTCTGCCTTGGGTCCTTCCTTGGATTCCTCTGCTTGCCTTTGGTGAGAGGAGGGCAGAGCCAGGCTTTCCTAGTTGCTGGATTCATTTGGTGCTGGCTGAGCATCTCCTTAGTTCATGTGAGTGTTGTGGCTCTGTCTCTGACCATCATGAAGTGATGCAGGTGGCCTGAACAGCAGAGTCGCCCCTCAGTTTGTGCACAGAGCTGAGGGTGCCTGTGGGCTCTGGACCTGGCCTGTGTCTGGCTCCACGGTGGGTGAGGTCGCCAGCCCAGCAGTGTTTTCTGTGGTGCCTCTGCCCAGCACATGACATAGCAGATGGTTTCAGGGTGTCGTTTTCTTGATCACTTTTAGTTCATTGTGTTTGACTGAGTGTTTAAAAATACTCTCCTGCCTATCTGTAGTATTTGGGAGCAGCAAATCAGAAGAATTGCAGTTGCTGAGAGTGCTTCAAAGAAATACTGGTCTTTATCTTTTCCCCAGCCTTTTCCGCTAAAACCCACCAGAGTCTTTTCTGAGCACACTTGTTCTATAAATAGATCAGCAGGTCTGCTTGGGCAGCCCAGTATCACAAGCTCTCATCCGCTTTTTGAAAGATTATATTTTGTGTGCGCACACAGTGGAGTGGAATGTGTTTTAATTTTGCTTTTTCTTTTATGTATTAGATGGGTAGGAGATGCAAGAAAAAAATGCTCCAGCATCTGTCAGTTAAAGATAACTTCTAGCTTCTCTGTTTGGCTTGTTGGTTTTGTGGTCTTCTCTTTTTAAAAATGTGCATGTAGGAAGGCGATGGAAGCACTCTCTTTCCCCACAGAGGTAAAGAAGGTGAGTAGGGCTAAGGAGGAGTTCACGTGGGGGTCTGGAGGGGGCAGGGCTCAGGAGCTTGGCCCAGGCCTCTGTGGCTGCTGTGGCCAATGGATGGGAAGGGTGCTTAGTCCAGACCCTAGGCCCAGCTCCCCCACACTGCAGTCTGCTTCATGGATGTGGTAGTGGCTACCAGCAGGTGTGGCCACTTGGTCCAGGGATCCTATCCTGCACTGTAGGAGCAGAGACCCTGGGCCCTGAGTGCTGGCTATGGATGCTCTTTGGACCCTGTGTGCACTGGGCCCTGCTGGGCTTGCTCCTGGATGCTTGTCTGCTTGCCCACTCCACCCGTGTGCTGAGCAGGCTGTGGGAGTCTGCACTGAGCCCTTGTGTTGCACTTAGAGCTGGTACCTTTGGGTATATGAGTTTCTGTGTCTGGTTCACACAGATTTTATTTCAGAAAGTTTTAAGTGGATCCTGAAACTTCAATACTTGGTATATACAATGCTTTTAAAAGTGACTTACAGTGCAAGCCGGGCATGGTGGCACATGCCTGTAATCCCAGCACTAGGGAGGCTGAGGCAGGAGGATCGGTGCAAGTTCGAGACCAGCCTGGGCTACAAAAGTGAGCTCAAGGCCAGCCTGAACTGCATAGCGAGACCCTGTCTCAAAAAAAAAAAAAAAAAAAGAAAAACAAATAAAAGTGACTTACAGTGCAGAGCTATTGTAGGAATAGGTAGGTAGTTTTTTTTTTTTTTTTTTTTTTTTAATATATTTGGTATAGAGTCTCACTGCAGCTATTGCCAGCTCAGCATGCCTGGGGACGGGGCTGGCATGGCATGTGGTGCTGGGGATCAAACCCTGGTCTATGTGCTTGCTTAATTAAGCAGGCACTTAGTCCACTGACCTGTCTCAGGGACTTAGGAATAGGTATTTTTAAGGAGCTACTTCTTTCAACTAGTATGCTTGTCCCTGGATAGGAACTTTAGAAATTTTTCCCTTTTCCATGCTGAGATTCCTTGTAGCATGGTATTGCTGCTACTTGTGGTATAAGAAAGAATTAAATGCCAAGACAGCCAGGTTCTGGTTCTCCTGTGTACTTATTACTTCGTGTTTTTTCTCTTGGGGAGCTGGGGATGGGACCTAGGTCCTTATACCCACTGGGTCACATCCCTGTCTCTCATTGGTTTCACTTCTTAGTGGCTTCAGAATATCTCTTGATGGAGTAGTTTCCTGAGTAACTTCCAAGTGGTGTCCAGGCTCAGTGACCCTTAGGGATCCTATACAAAGGACATGTGAGGGGAGGACAGCTCTAGAGAAGCCATGTCTCTCTGTTCTTGCTGTAATTGAGCTGGGTTAAGTTCTGTGCCGTGGTGAGCCTCCCCCACCCCACTTCCCCCCACGTGGTGGCTTATCAATGCTAGCAGAAGAGATGTGTGTCAGTGGGACCATGACACTTCTGTCCCATCCATGGGGCACAAATGTTTGTGCCAGCCTGTGAACTGTGGAGTCCATGAGGTAGAGCACAGCCCTGGAGCTATGCTGAACCCTGGAGCAACGGACGTAGAAGATTTGGCAACAAGATCCTGAGAAATGGCAGTAGGCCAGAGAACATGGAGACAGGGCCAAGAATAGCTGAAAAATACCAGATGCTAAAGTAGGAGAATGTGCTGGCCTCATGTCCCCCTTGTCTCTCCAGCTGCCACTTAGTGTTGTCCTGTGCACTTCAGTCTCTCTTCTGCTAGTTGGTCAGCACATCCTGGGCTCCCCCAGGGTTCTACCCCCTCCCTAGCACAGGTATACTGCTATCCTGTGGAGTTGGTATCCCACCCCCACACCCCCCAGCAGCAGCCTCAGCTGCGCATAGGTCAGGGGCTATGTGAGTGTAAGAACTAGTGCTCTGGGGGATGCTTGGCCCCTTGGAGACACAAGTGTGCCTGGCCCAACAGGGCGAGTTTCAGCTGATGGCAAAAGAATGCCTTCAGAGCACATGTTCATGGTTCTCTTTCTGTACTTTCAGACTATCATCAAAGAGGGGATGCTGACCAAACAGAACAGCTCATTCCAGCGATCAAAAAGGAGATACTTTAAGCTTCGAGGGCGAACACTGTACTATGCGAAAACTGCAAAGGTGAGGCCCTGTGAGAGGGACACTCAGGGCCTGCAGTGAAGGGGCTGAGTTCTCAAGGGCAGTGGGAGTGTGGGAGCTCCGATTTTCAGACTGTTACTGCCAGCCACCTCTGTAATACTTGGGGTATCAGGTTTTATTTGTCTCAAGGCATATTTTACTTCTTAGAAAAGTTATTATTATTATTTTCTCTATTGCCATTTATCACCAGTGGGGAAAGTAAAAAAGGGTCACAGAGTTAATCACAGTTGAATACTTCCTTTTAGAGAGGTAGAGGTTTACAGGCTATTGATCTCTTATATAAGCTTAAAAGTTCTTTTTTGAAGTACAAGGGGTGTCTTGGGGTATGAACAGAAAGGTGGGGTTCATTGTTTCTAGGATTTCCAGCACATAGGTGGCTTCCTTGGTGTTGGGTGGAGCTGGAGGAGAGGCTTTGGTGCTGTGGCTTGATGAGTATAGTGCCAGGCATTTCAAAGTATGGTGACTGGGATCCGAACATCTGTATTTTCTTAGCAGTATTGGTAGCAGTACTGATATTTTGGTATGGAAAATACATGGAATTCGAATCATTTTTTGAGCTGTGTCCCTAGAGAGCTAGTGACTAAAATTGAAAGGAAACAAAACAGCTAGTTTATTTATTTTCTTCTTTTTTATATTATGGCCAGCTCAGCCTGTCCTGGAGGTGGGGCTGGTGCAGCATGTGGTGCTGGGGATTGAACTGTTGTCCTGGTGGTTGCATAAGCTTGTCTAAGCAAGCACTTTAGACCGCTCAGCCATCTCACAGGCCCAAAAGCAGCTTATTTAGAAAGGGATTTGGCCATAGGTTACTTAAAAGGCCAAACCTCAGAAGAAAAGATTGAATCTCTTCTTTTATTTTTCCTTTTTTTTTTTTTTTTTTTTCAGTACCAGCGAGGGAACTCTGAACCTTGTACTTGCCAGGCAGGCACTTATGCTGCTGAGCTATATCCCTGGCCCTGAATCTTAGTTACTAGTTTTTCCTCCAGGAATTTTAGATAGTCATCTTAGAGTAGAAGGAATGGTGAGGTTAATAGGAGGGGGGCTGCGATGTGGCCACTTGGAGGAAGAGAAGAAAGTGGGAGTCCCCACGGCCAGTTCTTAAGCCTTGCACGCGCCTTGCTGTCTGCCGTGCTCCTAGGATTCCAGCCTGCTCTTGAGGGCCTGCTTCTCTCCTTTGAATAACTTACTTTAACTTAATGTGCAGGCTGGGGAACTAAAGCCATAAGAACAATAGAGGAGCCTATGTCTGGGCCTTCTATCAGGTGGACTGCTGAGGACACAGTTGTATTTACACATGAAATGTTGGGTGTTAAGGTAATGTTTGATACAAAAAAATCAAAATAAGTATCCGCCTTGGCTTTTAAATTTTTGTGTTTTTTTCTACCAATGCCGTCACTAATGAACTCCTGTGGTAAAAGAAACCACACTGTGTCCCTGTGAGCTGTAGGTGGGTGTGTACGGTGGTTTGGTGTTTGTGTACTGATTGGCAGCCACAGTTTCAGGCAGTCTGAGCTCACTGGGGCGGGGAAGGTGGGCATGGCCAGCACTTGTGGTGCCTGTGTTGTATGCCTGAGTCTGTGATTCTCTCTCCAGTCCATCATATTTGATGAGGTGGACCTAACAGATGCCAGCGTGGCTGAATCAAGCACCAAAAACGTCAACAACAGCTTTACGGTAAGAGAGACACTTTTCTCATTCTCTAGCACACTTGGCTCTCCTTTTTGATTTGCATAGAGCTTGCAAGCACTTTGTACTTTTTCATACTTCTTTGTACTTTTTTTTTCTTATTGGAATGGTTCCTGATAAATTCTGTCTCTAAAGCTGAGAATTGTATTGTGGCTGGAGAATAACTGAGAATTTGGCACATATAAGCACATGATTATTTTTTCTGATATGATGTAATTTTCATCTTAACAGGTTGATACAGATGCTTATTGTTTTTTTTGTTTGTTTGTTTTGATTTTGTGATTTTTTTGGAAAATGCAGAGAAGTATGTTAGAGAAGCTGAAAAGCAACCATAATTTAGGTATTTTGAAGGCAGCTATGTTTGTTACGTCTTTTTTTTTTTTTTTAAGAATTTATTTTATTTTATTTATTATTATTTTTTTCTTGTTTCAGAACCCTTGTTTGCTTATTCACTCATTTTCATGGCTGGCTCAGCCCGCCCCGAGGGCAGCGCTGGCACAGCATGTGGTGCCGGGGATCGAACCGCAGTCCCTGAAGCCGCCCAAGCTTTCCCAAGCAGGCGCTTTAGACCACTGAGCCATCCCGCCAGGCCCCCTGTTATGTCTTTTATTTAGTACATGTAACCTTTTCCTCCAGATTTACGAACCTGTCTGTCTGTCTGTCCATTTTGGTCTGCAGATTGAGTGTAGGACTGCTCATGTGGTACTGAGCTATATGCCTAGCCCTATAGTTCTATAGTACTTAGTGTATGAGATTTTAGGCGCATAAAATAAATCACTGGTTCACACCCCCCAGGTATTGTCATTGTTGATCTTGGTCTTTACTGCAAGCCCTGAATTTTTTTATATGTTTTCCTCCAGTGATTTTTGGTGGACATTTTTCTATGCCTGTTGATCTAAGTGTGCGTCATTATGCAATGGCTATATTACATTTTCTTACGTAACAAAATTTTTGGTGTCATAGGCTAACTTTAGAATCTAGCTATGCAAGGAATGACTATAATGGCAACACTAGCATGTTGAAAATATTATTAATCTATTTCATTTAGATCCAAAGCTTTTTTTTTTTTGCCTTTATGAGATAGGGTTTTCACTATGTAGTTCAGGCTGGCTTTCAACTCACTATATAGCTCAGGGTAGTCCTTGAACTCACAGCAGTGGTCTTCTTCAGCCTCCTGAGTGCTGGGATTACAGGTGTGCGCTACCATGCCCAGCTCAGCATTCGCTTCTTAATTTAAAAATTATTCTTTTATAGTTTTTTGTGTTTAGTGCTTAGTGCTTCTCCTGTACTTAGGATGTAACATTGTGGGTTAGTATTAGTTTCAGATATTTTTAAGCTTTGCTTTATCTTAGTCTATTTGTGGCTTGACTGATGATGTTGTTGGTATGAAAAAGGATTTCAGAGCTGAGCGTGGTGGCGCACTCCTGTAATCCCTGCACTTGGGAGGCTAAGGCAGGAGGATCAGTTTGAGTTTGAGACTAGCCTGGGTTACAAAAGTAAGCTCAAGGCCAGTCTGAACTGCATACTGAAACCCTGTCTCAAAAAGACAAAACAACAACAACAACAACAACAAAAAGGATTTCAGAGAGGATTTCCTTCTCCATTTAAATTTCTACTTATTTTGTCTTGATACAGTTGCTTTTGGTTTCACTTTGACTTATCCAATAAGTCATGCTTTGGTGATGGTCTCTCTTCTTTCCTCATTTTCTTTCGAGTACAGTATTTGTATCTTTTTTGCATTAATTTTATTGTGTATTTGCTGGTTGGGGAGTGGCATTTAAAAAAATTTTTTTTGGATTTAACAGTTCATTATGATTTATAAGTGTCATTTTAAAAAACATCAGTCCATTAAACCATGTAGAAATAAGTGTCCAAAAAGTCTGCAGAACAAAACATATTTTAAACATGTTTAAGTAGATTGATTATCTGAAATCTCAGGTCACTCAGTCACATCACTATTATGCAGTGGCAGCCAAATAGTCCTTAACTTTAGTCAGAGTGAGCCTCCTGAAGCCAGCTCTATTGCAGATGCCAAACTCTATGCTATCTTCTGTCATTTGCCCTTCAAAACTCTCCTTTAGGGTTAAGATGGCTGTGTGAATGGCATTTTCAAGTTCTTCATTATATCTTTTCTCAGGGAAAGTTTTCCCATTTACATAGTTCTTTCCCATGGCTATGGCCTTCCAGGCCAAGTAAGCTCCAAATGGGTCTGACTGAAGCAAATATGGCTGTCCCTCATTCCAACCACACATAAGAAACACCAAAAGGACAGCTACCACCTGACTGAGTGTATTCCTGCATCACAGAAGCTACTCTCTGTGCCAGCTGGGCTATAGGGATGGGCTCCTGGTAACAAGGTAGTACTGTTGGGTGAGTTTCTGAGCTCTGTACATAAGCACTCTGTAATCTGGGCCCATGCCACTGTACACCAAACCTATGTGCTTGGTAGTTGGCTCTACTTTGTGCACGCTTCACTCATGGTACAGAATAGACTTCTGTTTCTTTCCAGTTGCTAATACCACACCATTTGCAGCTTTAATTCCCACTAAAGGTGCTCTTCCAGCTATAGCTGCCGATGCATATCCAATCTGGACAATTTTACCAGGCAGGCTGAAGTTGTCAGCATAAAACTGTAACTGTGTTCTGCCATCTTTAGTGAGAGAGGCCAGGAGTGGCATTTTATTTTTTTATTTATTTATGTGGGACCTGGGTTCGAACTCACGACCTTGCACTTGCCAGGCAAGCACTTGTGGAGTGACATTTTATTTATTTATTTATTTATTTTATTTTATTTTTTAAAAATTTTATTTTTTTCTTGTTTCAGAACTTTTGTTTGCTTATTCACTAATTTTTATGGCCGGCTCAGCCCGTCCTGAGGGCAGGGCTGGCGCAGCATGTGGTGCCGGGGATCGAACTGCGGTCCCTACAGCTGCCCAAGCTTTCCCAAGCAGGCGCTTTAGACCACTGAGCCATCCTGCCGGGCCCCTTATTTTCTTGTTTCAGAACTTTTGTTTGTTTATTTTTATGGCTGGCTCAGCCTCCCCTGAGGGCAGGGCTGGTGCAGCATGTGGTGCTGGGGATCGAACCATGGTCCCTGCAGCTGCCTAAGCTTTCCTAAGCAGGCGCTTTAGACCACTGAGCCATCCTGCTGGGCCATGGAGTGACATTTTAAACAGCATGAAAGAATTGTTCTTTTATTTTTTAAACTTTATTTATTTATGTTATGTTATGGCTGGCTCAGCCTGCCCTGGGGTTGGGGCTGGTACAGCATGTGATGCCAGGGATTGAACCATGGTCCCTGCAGTTGCCTAAGCAGGCACCTTAGACCACTGAGCTATTTCGCCAGCCCTAAGGATTGTTCTTTGGTGTTTTTTTTTTTTTTCCCTTTTTGTCTCTAGTGCAGGGTCTCACTACACAGCTCAGGCTCATAGTAATCCTCCTGTTTTCAGCCTTCCCAACACTAGGATTACAGGTACACGCCAGCATGTCTGGAATCAGTTGGGCTAAATGTGCCCAGGGGGCAGGGCTTTTTTTTTTTTTTTTAATAGAATTTTATTTTAATTTTTTTTCTTGTTTTAGAACTTTTGTTTGTTTATTTATTTATTTTTATGGCCGGCTCAGCCTGCCCTGAGGGTAGGGCTGGCGCAGCATGCGGTGCCGGGGATTGAACCACAGTCCCTGCAGCCGCCTAAGCTTTCCTAAGCAGGCACTTTAGACCACTGAGCCATCCTGCCGGGC
>PVJA010030009.1:0-25000 GCA_004027025.1 Myocastor coypus
AAAAAAAAAAAAAAAAAAAAAAAGAAAAAAGAAAAAGAAAAAGCAAATAGCAAAATGCAAATAGCCTTCCTCTTACAATGTGTCAAAAGAAGTATGGTTACTAGGAAAGTCTGATATGTCCTTTACTCATCAAAGAGAATTAGTACACAAATTGAAGGGTGCTGTGCTGTTACACAAAATCACTAAAGAGTTTTTCCTTCCAGTAACTTTCTTACTTTAAATTCTCTGGTGATAAAATGGAAGAGTTTTAAAGAATGCGTATTAAGACTATTAAGAAATACAGTTCCATATTCAAAGACTTCCACTTCAAACAATTTCCAATTTATAATATTAAAGTTTATTTCTGTCGCTTTCCCTCCTTTCTCCTTTCCCCATCCCCTCTCCTTCTCCTCTCTCTGTCTCTCTCCCCTACTCCAAGGCTTTCTTCTTTAATAATGGGAGAAATCTCTTCTAATAATTCATTTGTATGAAGTCAAACAATGTAAATATGTCATGGTATCTTTTGGGGAGAGGAGAGAGTATTTGATTTGAGGGAAACCCAATATTTGAGTAAAGATTTGGAAAAATTGAAACAGGATTGAGATTTCCAACTCATATCTGAAGACACTCTACTCACACTGTGGAGAAACAGCTTTCAGAGTCTGCTTTGGCATTGGTGATTTGTACACCAAAAAACTATAACTCTTAGAGTTATGGCTTCCTGTCAGTTTCAAAGTTACTGCTTAAGGACTGGTGAGATAGCTCAGTGGCATAAGAGTGTGACTGCATGACTGGCAAGTGTAAGGTCCTGAGTTCTATTCCCAGTACTGGAAAAAAAGCACATGACAATTATTCTGAGCTTGTTCTGGAGAGGGGAACGAAAGGGACGGGAGGAGATGGGGGAGTGGGGGCGGAGAGGAGGGGAGAGGACGAAGAGAAGAGAAGAGAAGAGAAGAGAAGAGAAGAGAAGAGAAGAGAAGAGAAGAGAAGAGAAGAGAAGAGAAGAGAAGAGAAGAGAAGAGAAGAGAAGATGGATTTGGGAAAGCTTAAAGGAGAGTATTAGCTAGGGTTCCTTGGGAAACAGAAGCAATAGGCTCTATATAGATAGGTGAGAGGCAACTGATTATGGCATTTGGCTGATAGGAGAACGGAAATCTAAAAGTCCCACAAGCTGCTATCTGTACGTTAGTCATCCAGGAAAGCTGGGGGTGTAATTCAGTCTGTATCCCAAGGCCCAAGACCATGGAGAGCCTCAGGAGCTCAAGTTCTGAGAGCCAAGCATGCTGGCGTGCACTGACAGCATGGAAGCGATGGCAGATTTGCCCTTGCTTTGCTTCTCCTTCCTCCTACTCGGCCCTCAGCGTTGGATCGTGTCCGCCTGCATTTGTGAAGGTGAGTCTTCTGTATTCAGTCAGGGGCTCCAAGTGCTAAGCTCTTCCGGGAGTCCTGGCAGGCAAATGAAGGGCGTGGCTTTCATCTACCTGGGGATTTCTTAGCTGAGGCAGGTTGATCCATCAATCCAGCCACCACAGAGGAGCAGCGTTCTCGCCTGGCACGACCTCTGCTTTCTCCCTGGAGCCTCTGGGATTAAGAGACTGTTTCTTTTCCTCAATTCTGGAGGTCAAACCCAGGACTTGGCACACACGCATATCTCCATCCCACTTTTATATTTTTGAATCAAGTTTTGCGTAGTTACCCAGGCTGAGCTCAAACTTGTGATTCTTCTGTCTTACAACCTGCCAGAGGGTTGGGATTACAACCATGTTGCCACTATGCCTGGCTAGGAAAATGGTTTTATCTTAAAACGTTATCATTCCTGCTATATAAACCACCAGGCCTTTGTGCTCTGAAGATCACATAATCATTTGTGAATTTTTAATTCTGAAAATAAAGATTATCAGGAGGAAAACATATTTAATCATTTATGTGATCTATAAACATCAAAGCATTTTAAAAATGATCTTCGTCATTTAACATGTTGAAGATTAATAAAATTTCAGAGTACACCTGTTAAAATTGTGTCATCTTCACTCTAGTAGATTACTGGATAAGCGAATACATAGTGCGATATTCTTACAGACTTTGATATCTTAATTGGTTTTATTTAGATGGAAACTTACACTTTTGGAAGTGTAGATGCCATGAAAGAAAATTGGACAATGCCAAGCCAATATTGTCCTATAAAAAAGTCCTTCTCATTAAGGTTTTCAGGAAATTTTTTTTTTTTTTTTTTTTTGTCTTTTTGAGACAGGGTCTTACTATACAGTTGAGGCTGGCCTTGAGCTCAGTTTTGTAGCCCAGGCTGGTCTCGAACTCGCACCAATCCTCCTGCCTCAGCCTCCTGAGTGCTGGGATTACAGGCGTGAGCCACCACGCCCGGCTAGGAAAATATTTTTGGATACTGAAGTATTGATAGCTTTTGAAGGGAAGGATGCTTTGAACTTTTGTCATGGAAATGTGGCATCATTAGTTCTATTTACCAGAAATGTTTCATTCTTAAGTGTCGAATTATTTGATTCCAGTCTTTTTGGGTGGGCGACCAAGTGGCTAATTCTTTGACTTGGGATGAAAGTGGGATTTGTGTCATTTCTTTATCTGTACATCTAGCTGCCCTTATGCCACCTCTGAGAGCTCCCCTTTTTCCTTCCCTATGGTCACTGGCATCTATTGAGATGATGCTTGCCCCATCAACCAAATCCAGTGTTAGGTTCCATAGCAAACCAACATGAGCCTGTACAGTGAATGAGAAAGAAGACATCTTTGTAAGAAGAGAGGACTTGAGAGTTGTTTAGTACATAATGTAACTATTCATACTGCCTGACAGATTAGAAATTCTAAGATGTAGGATCAAGTCATAAGACTGTTAGCAAAAACGATAGAATGCCATCTCTACCATTGTTCTTGATAGATTCATCACTTTCTGGAAGGCCTTTAATCTCCATGGTTAAGGACTATCTGTAACTCTAAGACATCCAGTTCACAGGTTGGATGTGCCTGTCTTTCACACTGAGTGAAGAGGAATTGTCTTGGGCTGCATATTAAATATGCAACGTAATATACTTAATGTATATAAGTAGCAAACTATTCATTATTTTAAATAGTTTTTATTATGACACAGGTATGTCCAACCAAGGGCTACAGGCTGGCAATGCCAGGAAGCTATTACAAGAGGCATCATCTTAACACTTCATGATAGTGTGATGCTTCAATATGATAAGGCACTTAGTGTTTCACACAATGTCATGAGATAACATGCCATGAGCTTTAGGTTTTATTGTTCAAAGGAAACTTGTATTCTGCCAGTCAAGCATTTGAGAAATCACTTTTGCAGTCCTTCTAATAGGTGGCTGCCCTGTTTTTGCTTGAAGTCTGCAGTGATGGGGAGCTCACTTCCCTCTGAGGCAGTGAGAAATTATTCCATATGGGGACACAAAAGCCACTTTCCCATAGCTCCCACTAGCCTCCCATTAAGTTGGTGCTTAATGCTGGTCTTTAGGAAACAGAACAAATCCATTTTCTCTTCTGTACAACAGTCCCTGTAGCTGAGCTTTCAGTGATGGCTTCCCACATGCTCCTCATTTGGTGTTTGTCACCATTTCTGTTGGGTACCAGACCTAAACCCAACACTGCTGTGTGTACACCACCTGACGATTACCTGGACGCTCATGTTTGCAGAGGGCTTGCTGCCTACAGGTAGCATCCTCTGTGCGATGCTGAGGGACTTTGCTGTTATCTCCATTTCTGGGAAAGAAACTGAGCCAAGTTAAAGAAGTATCATCTTGTTTACTGATAAAGTTGTTGAATAAATAGGAAAATTTTGTGGATACTGTTATGAGGAGAAACTCAGAGAATGAACAGAAAAATAAAAAATGCATTCAATTTATGTATTTGTTAACAATTTGGAAAAGAATGTATAAGGCTGACAGTAGTAATAATAATATCACGTAACCAGCAGTATGCTATAAGAAATATGTACTCATCTCATACTTATAATAATTTTTGGATTATTCTAAGCTGCAAGAAAAAAAATCACATGCTCCAAGAAGGTACAGCACTTTATGGTGTCATTTTAATTACAGCAGTGTGTATTTCCAATATAATGTGCAAAAATAAAAAAAATTGACAAAAACATAAATAAATCTAACTATTCCAATAGAAAGTAGCATATAAATCAAGCAAATAAATTAACTCAAAGGAATTTAGGCTCAAGAGAAGGTAATAAATAGTGTGCCTTCAGCAAAATTTTTATAATGTCATTACTAAAAACAGTGAACTAAAACTAAAAAAGCCATTGAGCAAGTTCTGGAGAGACATTGCAATTCCTAAGAGAAATACCTGACCAGATAGAAGCATGCCTGCATATTACGAAGATAATTCACAGTGTTAATAAAATGCAGGAGAGAGATTAGATTCTTAACAGACCATGACCAGTGTGAACCTATTATAGAAACTGTGAGAGAGTCCTCATAAAGTCCATCAAATACACAAGACCAACTTCATAAAAGTATTAAAATTAGAAGAAAAAGACTCTTAATTCATTAAATATTTTATTTCCTAAAGATTCCAGAGCCAGCTTATCTATGCGAAAAGATTGAAAGCAAAGAAAGGCAAACTGGCCAACATATATATGCCACCCAACTTACTGTCATGTAGAAAGAAGCCAAAAGAGAATATGTGACAATACGTCATTACACTGTAATCATTTATTTGAAAAATACTTTTCAAGATACTCCTATCATGGAAAGTCATAAAGTTACCAACTGAAATAGGAAGAGCTCATCTCTACATACAACCCTTATGTATTTCTAAGAACTTGCTCAAAATCAATTACATTTTCAGGTAAACTGTCTTGGGTACTTTTCTGTCTTTGCTGGGACAAAGTGCTCAGCACTCAAAATTAAGGAAGGAGAGATTTACTTAGCTCACAGTTAGTAGAGGTGTGAGTCATGCTCAGCTAGCTCCAAGGCAGCGTGGTACATGGCAGAGGGCAGCAGTTCATAGCGGTTGGAAAATGGCAAAAAGCAGCAAAAGCAAAAGGCGGAGCAGCAGCTGTGGCAGCCAGCCAGCCCCTCTCCCCCTCCTTATCAGGCATTCAGGCTCTCTGCCCTAGGGCAACTGTAGCGCTCACACCCATAATCCCAGCATTGGATCATGAATCAATAACAAACTTTAGAAGCCTACCCCAATGATTGGGTGAGGTTTTGGCGGGACAACTAGACACAAACCATAACATAACTTTAAGAGGAGGTATGTTATATTCCAATTTGATCTAATTTGGGTCAACATTATTTGGCTTTGGAGTCAACATCCTGACCTGGAAATGTATTTTCTTTTAGTTTGAGTTTGTAGGATTGGAGATGAATTCTGACTTAGGTAGGTGAAGATTCACTACAGATGACAACTGGGGCTGTGGAGGCGGAAGCCATTCAGAAACCGCAGCACACCTGGTGTTGTCCGCCAAGGGTGTCAGTTAGTGCTTGGCTATGAGCTGTGTGACTGTGTGCATTAACTTCCCTGGAGAGGTGGCCCTTGCTGGCCCTGGCATCTGGGCAGATACTGAAACAGCTTCTGTCACACATGTACATTCTAACTTTCATTGGACCAACTCACTATGTCTTTCAGAAATAACCTTTATTGCCTATAGACTGCTGGAGAGAGAAGGAATCCAGATAATACTTGTAGCCCCAGTATGTGCTAGTATTTCACTCAGATTAGTAGGTAGAAGTAGATTCTCGTTTTTTATTTAGGATTCTCAGTAGATCATGCTCACCCTTCCTCCAAGACCTCCTTAGAATTTTCTTGCTTCTGTCTTAATGTGTCCCATTTTGTGTGCACGTTCTTTTTTCCTGTGTCTCAGGGCCTAGACTGGTCTGCCAAGGGGCCAAGCATTTTATACCTTGGTTTGAACATCTCAGCACAACTCCCATAGGCCAAGTGATAAAGTCAGGGAAAGGCCAGGTGATCCCAAGGTGCAGCCCTTTAAGATTCTTGATCTTTGAAAGGAAATTGTTTATTTGCATTGCTAAAGCTGTCTGTTTCTTTCACCTGTAGATTCTCTCCTAAATTCTTGATCTTTCATTTGTCCAAGCATTTTCAAGAAGGCTGAGAATACAAATGTCTGGATTAGCCTTCCTTCTAAGATAAATATCACAGTGTAATCCTAGCACACAATGTAAAAGTGGGAGTCCTTTGTTTTTTAATTAAGATTTATCTTGAGCCAGTGGGGGCCAAATATTCTTCTAGGTGCTGGGCACAGGGTAATAAACCCAGTTGGCAAATTCTTTGTCTTCTTGACATTTTCATACCAACAGACTAGAGGCTTATAAGCAAGTATGCCAATGGGAAGGCTACCGTATGGATTAAAACAGCACAGGGTGAAGAGCTAGGGACTGTTGAGTTTGCCTTTTTAGGTAGAATGGTAAGGGGGGGGGGACTCTCAAAACAGGAACAGTGGAGCAGTGAGCTGACACTCATGGCACCCCAGAACAGAAGAGAGTTCTGAGCATCAGACACAGGATTTGAAAATGTAGGGGCAGTGTGATGAGAGCAACTAGCCATAGCTGGTGGCAGGAGGTGGTCCCAGGAGCTCATGTAATGAAAGAGTCATTTCCATGCTAACACTGAATCTGTCTGCCTGCCTGTCTATCTATCTATCTATCTATCTATCTATCTATCTATCTATCTGTTATCTATCTATCTATCTATCTATCTGTTATCTATCTATCTATCTATCTATCTATCTATCTATCTATCTATCTATCTATGTTATCTATCTATCTATCTATCCATCCATCCATCCATCCATCTATCTATCTATCTATCTATCTATCTATCTATCTATCTATCTATATCTATCTATCTATCTATCTATCTATCTATCTATCTATCTAATGATCGTATTTTCTTCGTTGGTGTTAGAAATTGGTTCCTGGGCCTCATGCGTGTTAAGCACATGCTCTACATTCTAAACCAATACTTTTTATTTCAATACTTCCAGTGGAATATTTGTAAAAAAGACCTTCATGACTATAATTACTTTTAATTACATGTTGATTTCTAAAAAAGTATTTAAATATAGAAATTGATATATTTAAAAAGATACACACCCAGCATTCCCCTGCTCTTTCTTTCTTTCTTTCTTTCTTTCTTTCCCTCCCTCCCTCCCTTCCTTCCTTCTTTCCTTCCTTCCTTTCTTCTTTGAACTAGCCCCTAGAATAGTCTCTGTAAGATGAAAAGCTATGGGAATTTTACTGAAGCAAAACAACCCCAGTAATGGCACCGATAGCTGTCTTCACATTTTTAGGAGAGCAGGCATTTTTTAGGGAAGGCATGGTGGTCACTGAAGTTTGACTGTCAGAGAGAAAATGTAGACCAGGCCGAGTGTTAGAAGGGAACACAGGCTGCAGGGTGAGTGCTACCAGGTGCACAGCCTCTGCCTCCCACCTTCCTGGGCAGTGCTAGGCAAGGATGGTTTCTTGCTGCCTTTTCATTCTTTTAACATTATTAGAATTTCATTTTCTTATTTTTTACTTGATCCCCTTTTCATTATCTGAGAGATAATTATCTTTCTCTGTTTTCCATGCTTTCTCACATTTTTTCTCTCTCTCCATCCATTTCTGTTAAGCTGTTTGTTTTTCTAATTCTAGGGAAAGAAAACCCTAGGGCCGTGTGGGTATGTTCACCTAAGAAGTACAAATTTCCCGGTGTTTTGTTGTTGTGTTGCTTTCCTTTTTACGTCAGTCTACAGTTGCCATAAACTAGGCTAAGATATTTGTAGTTTCGTAATCCAAATACATTCAGATTATAAAGTAGCAAGGTACCATGATGCAGCGATTCAAGAATGTTAAGTTATTTAAAATTAATTTAATTCTAGTTGAACACTGACTTACAGGGTGATCTGCTGGGAGACTGAGCTCTGGCTCCGTGGTTTCTAAGGATCAGCATGCAAGACGTTTAACCAGTTCTCTTCCAAGGGCTGTGGTAGCTAAGGCGTTAGTATCAGCCTATCGCTTACCTCGATGCCATGGAAAAGAGATAGACTTGATCCACGCAGAGGGTAAGAACAGGCTGGGCGGGGTCTCAGGCTGTGGTGTGCTCAAGGGCTAAGGCAGTTCAGATGCCATCTGGTCTTCTAAGGACTCAGTCTTAGAGGTGAATAAGAGCCTGGGGACAGCAGAGGCTGTAGAGGGCTGCTTGCTTGTGTTGTGGAGACTTGTGAGGTCTGTGACTGATAAATAATCGGTTTCACACGTCTTTTGTGTTATGTTGTACTTTAGTCATAGCTGGAAACCTCATTAGCAACTTTTGGTCCTGCAACTGGAATGTTCCTCTATCTTGTTCAATGAATGAGGCAGGGCAAGGAGTGAGCTCAAGGCTCAGAGCAATGCAGACAGGCATACAATCCCATTCCCTCCTTGACTCCATCTTAATTGTTATATGAGTTCTAATTTTCTATCTCCAACATCCTCTTTGATATGGAAGTTATGGGATATACCATTTTTAAAAGTTTCATTTAAACTGAAATGATTCCTATGGAAGTCCTTACCTCTGTAGCATCTATCTCATTCCATGTGTTAGGGTCTTAGAGAGCTGTTATAATGAAGTAGATTAGATGGTTTTAGAACAACAGAAACCTGATCTCCCACTGTTGTGGACACCAGAAACTTGAAATCATGGCATCAACAGGGTCGCCCTCAGAGAGGGCTCTCAAGAGAAGCCCTCTCGAGCTTTCTGGTAGGTACAGGGCCTTCTTTCCATTCCTTGGCTGTGGGCTCATCACCCAGCCTTAGCCTCCAGCATTTCACAGTGTGTGCTCTGTGTGTATCTGTGTTCCTCTCTGGTCCTTTATTAGAAGGACAGCCCTTCTTCGATGAGGGCCCGCCCTATACATAAGAACTTCATCTTTACTGATTAAAACTGGAATCACCTTTTTGTCAATGAGGTCACTTTGTGAAGTTTCCATAGACATAGATTTTCAGACGGTGATATTCCACCCTGTACACTCCCCTACACTGGATTCTAAACTTACCTGAAAGACAATGCTACACCTGATTTGTTTATATGTAGAGTAGCACTTAGAACTCAGCAAGTGCTTACTAAGTGACTGTTTAATAATATTTCACATTGAACACAGAAATGTCCTATAAGAAAAAAATTATGGGAAACTCAAAAGGGATCTAAGCTTTTTTGTGCAAGAAGAGTGACTGCCTTGTTCACTTCTATATGCACACACATGGCAGCAGCAGCAGCAGCAGCAGCTCCGCCACTTAGCCACTTATCACTGGAGTGAGCCACTGTCTTCCTATGGGAAGGAGTGCAGCAGGTGAGAAAGGTCAGGCTGTGGCAGTTACTCCGCCCATTGCTGAGACACAGCCTGACACCTAGAAGGAAGTGAGGAAAGGTGCATCACAGCTCACACTTCGTAGAAGTTAGAGCTCTGAGTAGACTGGTTCCAAGGCAGCCTGGTATGGCAGAGAGGCACCACAGAGCAGAACTGGCTTACAGTGGGCAGCAGGCAGCAGGCAGCAAAGCAGCAGGGGAACAGTGAAAAGCCACAGGCTATGACAGCAATCCTTTTTGTGTGTCTTCTAAGATAGCCAGGCTGCCTTCCAGGGTAGGTTGTACTCCTACCCAGGGTGGGCCTTCCCATTATCCACACCCAGGAGTATGCCAAGCCAGTCAGGGGACTGATTTAATAGTCACACACCCTTGACTTCAGCACCACACACTCTAGATCCAGATACCTCTGAAAAGCCCCACCTACAACTGTGTGTGACTTTGGTACACACCTAGATATAACCATAACACAGGCTTATAAAAATTGTGAAAATACATTATATATATATATATATATATATATATATATATATATATATAGGGAGTTGTATTTTTATCTACTTATGTATAACTTTCTAGGGAAGCAGTGTACTGCAGAACATGACCGTTTGTTTTTTTCAAAGCTTGAGTAAATTTAAGTGCATGAGTTGAAGGAAATGACTAAGCATATTCTTTCTCTAACTCTTTCATGTTTCCTGTGGTAGCATTGTCAATGTAAGGGCATGAATAGTAAGAAAACATACTCCAAAAAATATCATTGCAATGTCTTATGAAATAATTTTCTATAAGGTGGGAATGGAAAACTTTGAGATGAAGGTGCTTTAATTCATTCTGAAAACTCTCTGCTTCTCTATGTGTTTCAACCCTAAAATTGGACAGTGGTACAACATTCCTTTAGTGAGGTAACTGTGCATAAAGACTCGGGCAGGGATATGCAAAGAGCTGGAGGCATCGCCCCAAGAAGGGGTGTAGAAGAAGACAGGGAGATGTAGCAGTTGCTTCCTCAGCTGTGACAAAGTTCCCAGCACCCACAGCTTACAGCAGGAAGAGCGGAGTTTGGCTCATACTTCAGGAGATGCAGCACATGGTCAGCTGTTTCCAAAGCAAAGACCTCACAGCAGGAGGGCTGTGGGGGCAAGCAGCGCTCCCTGGTTTGTGGGGGCTGTCAGGGAGAGCAGGGCAACAGCAGCAGGGGGAAGGGGCCTGGGACCATATTCAGACCGAGATCAGGCCCTTGTGAGTCACCCCCACGAGCCTAGAGGTGTGTGTGAGTAATGCCCTAGGCAGCTCCAGAGCCTTCCAGGTTGACAAGCTTTGTGTTACAGCAGAAGAGAAGTGTTGCTTTCTGCTTAAAGCCAGCCAGATCACTTTTGTGACATCAGTGTGTTACCACAGAAACACTGGTGGTGACCCAAATTTAGCATTTAGAATTTGACACTAGAAAGCAGATCTTTATTTTCTTTACACAGTAGGTACACAGGATATTATGAAAGGAAAAGACATCTCCTTTGAGTGTAAAGTAAGCAGTTTGCAAAAGCAGAGATAAAAATGTTAACCACCTATGAAAAGCCTTTCTGAAGTAGTTTTTCATCTGTCTTGTAAAGCAAGACATCTTGAATTTTAAAGTATCTTTCTCTGCAAGTTAACTGATTGTTAATAAAGAAAAATGTATACAGAAAAAGCTGATAAATATAGAATTATGCATGGAATTAAGCTAGTAGTTATCATGCTTTATCAGTTTGTTTTCAGAAAGTTAAAAAATAATGAAAACCAGGTCCCTGCACGAGTTGATTGCAAAGTCTGATTTGTGTCTCTCAGTGCTTTTAACAGAAAGAGTAACCTGAAGGGTAATAGTTTCATTAAACTGAAACATGAGTGGCACAGCAGAGTTTTATTTGTTTGTTTGTTTGTTTGTTTGTTTATTTATTTATTTATTTATTTATGCTATGGCTGGCTCAGCCTGCCCTGGGGGTGGGGCTGGTGTAGCATGTGGTGCCAGGGATTGAACCATGGTCCCTGGTGTTGCCCAAGCTTGCCTAAGTAGGTGCTTTAGATTGCTGAGCCATCTTGCCAGCCCTATGTTAAAACACGTTTTTATTTTAGAATTGCTTTGGACATACAAATTAAAATATGACCTTAATAGCTGGGCATTGCGCGAATGGAACCTAATCCCTCTGGGAGGCTGATATAGCTGGATTACAAGTTTGAGCCTGGACAATTTAGTGGGACGTTCTCAAAAGAAGAATAAAATGGCCTGGGACTGCAGCTCAGGCTAAGTCATTGAGGTGTTCACTCCCAAGCATTACAGTCAAATGAGAGAGACAGAGAGAGAGAGAGAGAGAGAGAGAGAGAGAGAGAGAGAGAGAGAGAGAGAGAGAGAGAGAGAGAGAGAGAGAGAGAATCTTATATCAACCTTCTGTTTTCTCAACACTTTCTGCACTGGAAATTTCTTTCTTTCTTTCTTTCTCTCTCTCTCTCTCTCTCTCTCTCTCTCTCTCTCTCTCTGTCTCTGTCTCTGTGTCTCTCTCTTTCCCTCCCTCCCCCTTCCTGCTTTCCTGCCCCCTTCACACCCTCTTTTCTCATATATACTCATGGCTGTTTATCTGCCACTTTGGGTTACAGTTCCAGGTACTTTATAAACTTTATTGCTCACATTGTTCCTGCTTTAGCCAATGAGAATACTTTCAGGTGCCTTTATATCCTATGCGTAAATTTAGGTCAGTCAAAGTGAATTTAGGGGTCCTAGCAGGATGGCTCAGTGGTCTAAAGCACCTGCTTAGGAAAGCTTGGGCTGCTGCAGGGACTGAGGTTCGATCCCCGGCACCACATGCTGCACCAGCCCTGCCCTCAGGCAGGCTGAGCCAGCCATAAAAATAAATAAATAAATAAACAAACAAACAAAAGTTCTGAAACAAGAAAAAAAAAGTGAATTTAAATAGTCTATAGCAGTTCTTACTGCTTCATAGAACAATGGTATAAAATAACTCTCCAGAGAAGGACAGTGTGTCTGGTGAAGGTATAGCACAACCAGAGAGTGATATCTATTTTCTGTTTTTGTTTTCATTTTTACCTTAATTTATACCTTTATTTACTTATGCTGTCTCAGGAAAAATAGACATAGTTTAAAATTTATGTTAATATGTTTGAAAATTGTGTTATCCTCTATATAGCTTTTAAGAAGTATCTGTGATACTGGAGAAAAGATTGGAGATATAGGTGGTAAAGGACTCGCCCTACCGCTATTCCCCCCAACCCTCCAAGAGGCTTCATGCTTTTGCATGAAGACATTGTTTTTAAAACAAAATCTCTTCTATAGGGAAGGAGGGTATGTGATCATCCCTCATCCTGCTCTTCTGGTTTTTCCCATGCCTCCCTGTAGCAGGCAGCTTTCTGTCTCTGTCATGCCTAATCTGAATTGTCAGTTTGACTGGTTTTAAGAGCCCTCTTAAAAGATGTCTCAGCCATGAGGCGCCATATGCACAGGCATTTATCCCCTGACACTCAGAGCTGAGAGTGTGGTGAGGAGGTGGAGCCAGGTGGGTGTAGGCCTGGCCTGAACACCCTGAAGTCATGAGCAAAATAAATCTCTCCTCCTTTAAACTGTGCATGTCACATATTTTGCATAGCTAGGGGAAACCTGACTAATATAGTCACTGCAGCACACACCAGAAGCAATCATCTTAGTAAGAGAAAGTATTTGTTTGAGTTCACAGGAAATTTCAGTCCTTAGTCAGTTGGCCCTGTTGGTTTTGGTAGGGATACGCATAGCAAAGCCAAGTTATCCGCTTCAGGGACAGGTAGCAAAAGACAGAAGAAAAGAGAATGAGTCCCTTAGTCCCCATTCAGAGTAAGCTCCTAGTGGCCTAGGACCCTCCACCAGGCTGCCTAGTGGAGTTATGGCCTCAGGAGAGCACTGCTCAGGTAAGCAAGACTTTCTCCTTTGATTTTTGCACACGAATGGACAAAGCTGCAAGAAGTCAATGATTATGTGCCATTGTACGGTCACTGCCCTTTCACAGATGCCCTCAGCCTGCACCTGAAAACACTGCCCAGTTCACCCATACTGGGGGAAGAGTAGGGCTGTTTTCTATGACCTTTCTCTCTGCTCTTGAGCTGCACCAATTTGGGACCATCTAACTATTTGGAGTACGAGAAGTTCCGGGCTTGGTTAGAGAAAGTGGTATTATGGCTTTAAAGTAGTTGCCACTAGGTTTTATTTATTTTATTAGAATATAAATACTGCTAGGAGCTGGGGAGATAGCTCCGAGGCACAAGTGCCTGCTGGGCAAGTGCAAGGTCGTGAGTTCGAACCCTGGCCCTACAAAAAAAAAAAAAAAAAAGAATATAAATACTGCCCAAAGACGCAAAATGTAACATAAAAAAAGGAAGTTAGAGATAAGAGGTGGAGTTCTGCTACTTTGTTGTTCATCGTACATAAGATACCAATATAGTGTACATCAATGATTTAGTATTCATTTTGTTGGTGGCATCATGATCTTTCAAAATGAAATTTTTTATTAGCTTAGATCTATAAGCTGTGTCACTAGAAAGCTTTTCCAATTTCTTTTGTGTGCTATTGTTTATTTCTTTATCTTTTTATTGTTAGTGACAATGCATAGAGCAAAGCTCAACTGGATAATACAAAATGCTATCACATTGGTTAGTAATGTAGGGACAGCAGGAAGGGATTAATATTACAGAGGCATTGTTACACTTGCTTGCTGAATTAACTCAGATGACTTCCTGCAAATAAACAGGACTGTGTTCATTCATGTGGTGATATGGAAAGGTTTTTTTCTAAAAGATGCCTTTGCGATGTTTTGTTTATGTTTTATCCAGTGAATGATGAAAACTGACAAAACAGGTTTTGGTAATGATGTCTAGAGTAAGATATTAGTTTCCATTTTGAAAGGGCCTAATGTTTACCAAAGGGTGACAAGGGTGTGAGATAGTGTTACTTTCATTAATTTTACTCAGTGATGGTATTGACTGTTGTTGGCTTCGGATATGAAGTGTGTGTCTAAGTTTCCTTGTTGGGTTTAGGAAAGTTTTACATAACACTAGAATGGAGAGGAAGAAGCTCCCTCTACAGTGAGACCATTTTGAAATTTAACTTTTAAACTTTTTAACTTTTTGCATTTAATGCTTAACTTTTTAGGATTTAGATCACAAGCAAACAACACAAAGAGAAGCTCAGGCAGAGCATTTGACACTGGACGCCAGGGTTGTTGTGTACTATGAATACAAATTCAATATTGATCATAATAAGGCCCTTTAATGTTTGGCATTTTAAATGTAGATGGAAATCTCCCATCTGTGACATGATGTTCCAGAATAGCATTATTTTAGTAATTATAGGGGATTATCATGCTTACGCATGCAAAACCTTACAAATGCACATAGCTAAAGATGATGACTCTGGAATGAATGCTAATAAGAATTCTGAGCTCAAAAATATTTCATTAAAATCAGACATTCTGATGTTTGTATTTTATTATAAAGACTTGTTCCAGATATCTATAAGGTAACACACTTTTTTCTATTTCTCCATCTGTAGTCATCCTTCAACCTCATCATTTTGTGTGTCTCGAAATTAGCAGCATGAGTTTACACCTGTTACTGAACAGTAGGCAAGAGTAACACATTCGCAAAAGTGTAACTGAATGATTTTAGTGGAATTCATAAAAGTTCCATGTATTCCACATTATAAGTAATATTTTCACTTTCTTTCTTTCTTTCTTTCTTTCTTTCTTTCTTTCTTTCTTTCTTTCTTTCTTTCTTTCTCTCTTTCTTTCTTTCTTTCTTTCTTTCTTTCTTTGTGGGACCAGGGTTCAAACTCATGACCTTGCACCTGCCAGGCACGCACTTGTGCCACGGAACTATCTCCCCAGCCCCTAGTATTTTCACTTTAAAGAGGAGAAAATAAAGCAAGGCTAAGAAATTTGATAAGGAAACAGTGGTCATGACACACAGAGCCAACAGTAAGTACAGTATCTTCATGCATTTGGGGCAATACAGAAAGATATAATCTGCGAGCTCAAATTCTATACTCATGTTAAGCCTGAAATGCTGTAAGTGATTAGATGCAAGAATAGTAGTAGGTGCATCCTTTTCTGAAATGCCCACTGCCACTAGAATATCTGGCTCAGCACAGAAGTGAGCAGTAAGTACTAGGACTTTGGTTTGTTTATTTTTACCATGAAACTGTCTCTCATTAGATTTGTAGCTATATGAGAGCATGGGATAAGGGACTGTATCTTCATACTTTCATGGAACTTTTGTGGTACCTTACCCTGAAGAAGTTCTTAATAATTTCTTTTTGACTTGGAGTTAGCAAGAGTAGGAAATGGTATCTGATAGATGAATATATTTTTACACATTTTCTTTATCATTTGGTGGATACTGTTTTGAGATCTACTTTGATATCTTGGTAAACAAGCACAGATATGGACCATAATTCTGGTGGATTGGGGTTGATGAAAGGAAAAAGAATTACTAATTTTCAAAATATTCATAGCCATATTGTCAAATGAATTAATGTTTAATGCAATCTACAAATGAAAATTTATGAAATAACCATCTGAGTTAATGTTTTTACTAAGTAATACATATCCTGAGTGTTTACCATGTGGTATAAATTGTGATACAAATTGCTGATCAAATTATTCCACACAGCTTATATTCCATATAAATTATAGAATTTCTAAATCATTGGTTGATTTTTGCATAATGTCAATGTGATACTTTGAGAGAGAGCAGTACCTGTGATGTCCATTTCTGAATGCCCATGTAGTAGACGACATCAACTCTCCTCTTACCTCCTCATTAATTCCCCCCTTACAACACCTATGCAGGAATGGGCCTGCCACAGTTCTCAAGGGCAAGGGCAGGTTATGCCCCTGAGGTTAGTGATTCCCTTGTGGCTGGGACCTGAGGTGACCCTGATGCAGCTCTCTCAGCAGCACCTGCATCAGTGCCGCTTGTCCTGGCATGAACACTCTTCCTTGCCCTCTTCATGCTGTTTGGGAATACTAACTCCACTGCCCAGTCCCTCTGCGGGGTGCTGGTGGATGCGCATCGTGAGGCTGGGGCCATGCTGCCAGTGCGTTGCACCTGGCTCTATTGCCAGCTTTTTCTGTTACAGCAACGTCTTCAAGTTTGAGGCAATAAAGCTAGACATTAGTGATTGACTGAAGGGTAGATTAGTACTTTAGCACATAGTGTAAAAATGGCAATGCTGTAGTTATGTAAGATTTTTAGTTATTTTTTTGGAGGACAGAGATTCTGGGGTTATTTATTATCTTTATTGTATCAAAGAGCTCTCCTTGGGCTTCATATTTCCCTCATGCTACAGAATTTTTTTGTGCCTTCCTTATTGTGATATTTTAATGTTTTATTTTTTTATTTTTTTATTTTTTATTTTTTATTTTTTATGGCCATCTCAGTGTGCCCTGGGGGTGGGGCTGGCACAGCATGTGGTGCTGGGGACCCAACCGCGGTCCCTGCATTTGCCCCTAAGCAGCCACTTTAGACCGCTGAACTGTCTCGCTGGCCCAGATTGTGACATTTTAAATCATTTCTCCTTTCCTCTTTTGGGTCAAGATCTTTCTGTGGAAGCATTGATGATTGATTAATGGATCTCAAAGGACTAAAGGTTCCACGTTGCTAGTAAGCTCATTTCCAGGAAGTCAGAGCCGTAAGCTCATTTCCAGGAAGTCAGAGCCGTATGACAAGGAAAGGGAAGACTGTAGTTCTGAGGAGAGAGCTTAAGTATTGAGGGCAATGTGAGGTCTCAGTCTGTGGAAAGGCTTTTTAAAAAAATGTATTTGGTACGGGGTCTCACTACGTACCTCAGACTTGTAGTGATCTTCCTGTTCTCAGCCTTCCCAGTGCTGGAATTACAGGCGTGTGCCACCACTCCTGGACTCGGTCGCCAGCTCAGTGCGCCTGCGGGGTAGAGGGGGGCACCACGGCAGTGTGGAAAGGTGCTGAATCTTGCCCAGTCACTGGGTCACCCCAATTTTACCTCTTCTTATAGTTCTGAAGCACTGGGACGCACAAATGCCAAGCAACTTATGGCAAAAGTAGAAAAAGGAATGATGATCATACAAAATAATAATTTAAAATCCTGATCAGGATTAACCCTACTTTGAGAATAACTAAATATTATATTTGAGTCTGGGAGCCCACATTTATTTGGAAAGAGGTGTTTGGCGGTGGTTGCAGGGCAGAGGGCATCACTGATATCTTTGTTCCCCGTAGTGTGTGCGCCGGTTCACTCTCTGGGCATGGGCTATGATCTCCAGGGGTTTCTACCCCTTCTAGGGAGGCATAAATCATCCTTGTTCCAAGAAATAACGCATCTCGTTTCTCTAAGCTCCTGCACTCCACTCCTGAGTGCTCCCTGCATTCTCTGCCTGATAAACTCTTCTCATGCCTCTTCCCGATACGTTATAAGAATTCTTTATCATTGAGGAAAGTCAGTGAACCTGCAGCCTTATTCCACAAAAAGATTATAGTCTTTATCACAGCTCTGAAGCCTCTTAGATCCAGCCAGATAACAGATATACACTTAATACTTTTAATTAATTGATGGTCTAAGATTCTTATGTAGAAATGACTGGCTAATAATAACTTGGTACAACTTGATTTTTAAATTTTCGCAGTTTGGTGTAAACTTTGTAAGACATTTGAGTTTATTTTCTTTAATTTGTGAGTCCTGAACTATTTCTATGTCGATGTGGTACTGCGTACATGATATCCAAACACATTTATAGGCATAAACAGACAGGTAGACATACCAAGCAATATACTACAGCAACAAAAACACTGAAATGACACCCAAGATTTCAGTGGTGATTTATTTTACCTCGATGGGCACTGACTGGGACCATTCCCAAAATATCATGCCCCGATCTCTGGTGGTCCAGGGCTTTTATATGACACACAAGCAACAGGTCCAAAGGCGAGCCCGAGCAGCCTGGTCGTTCTCCTGATTAGCTAGCAGGGTGAGATCGATCATTAGTTGCAAGGCTGATTTAATGACCATCCACTAAAATCAGGTAGCCTTCATGCTCAGTTACAGGGGCCAAGAATATAATTATAGGGCCGTGACAGTTACAGAGCTAGGAAGCTTCAAAAAGAACCAAGTTTTAAACAACAATTTCTCTTGTGTAGTTTTTCCCTCTAATACTCATACGCTTGTCCTTCACAGTATACTTCTTTTTGTCCTTTTTCCTCACCCAAACTCACTCTGCAGAGTCTGTGTCTTCTTCTACCATTCATAAATGTGACCTTGCTACCAGTTTGCTTGATCAGTGCTTTTCTCAGGACAGAGAGAACCGAGAAACCACGTCTAGAGGGAGCCTTCGGCACCTGGAAGCGCTGTAACATTGTAGTCCACCTTTTTGCCTCTTTTTTTTTTTTTTTTTTAATGAGTGAAGAGGAATTGTCTTCAACGGTATATAAACCACTGTGTTTTCTTGAAAATAAGACTAGGTCTTGCATTAATTTCTTCTCCAAAAGATGCAATAGGCTTATTTTCAGGGATGGCTTATTATTTTTTCATGTAGAACAACCTGCATTTATCCATGTACAAAAAATATACATTTATTCAAATATAGTCATGTCAGGGCCAGCCAGATAGCTCAGTGGATTAATGTACCTGCTTAGGCAGAGTTCTGGGGCTGGGGTTCAATTCCTGGCACCACAAGCCATGCTGATCCTGTCCCCAGAGCATGCCGAACAGTGATGGAGACTGGGTGTGGTGGCTTCTGCTATTAACCACTTCCAGAGGCTGAAAACAGAAAGATCACAACAAGTCTGATCTGTGTAGTGAGACCCTGTAGATCCTGTAGTAGATATATTAAAAAATACATATGTATAGTTGTGTCATCTTTTTTTAGGAGCACTCTCTTAACTTGTCCAACTCGGAATTCTAGTCTGAATTTCTTGTGACTATTTCTGGTACAACGATTGGCCCCCATACCTCCTGTCCAACAGAATTGTCCTTAAATGAGCACAGCTTGTCCATGCAGTCTGCTGGTAGTGCATGGCAACACGGCTATCTGTTTTTACCTCATGGATTCTTCACCTCTTACAGGCTAGGCTGTGCAAGTTTCCATTAAATTAAGAGTTAAATGAAGTGTTAGATGGTGGCAATTAAGGATGATGTCTCATACCAAAGCAGGGAAAACTCTGCAGGCACCAAGATTCAGAATATATATTTATTTCACAAGAGTCCATTAAGGACATCTGTTGCCACATGATACATGTTGAATTAGGCAGGTTTACGGCAGACAACCACATCGATTTGTTATCAAGTGCACACGGTATTCATGCATTATGTCTGTACTCCCACTGGTCATTCTATAGGCAGTGTTCAGTTCATCCATTTACATAGGCATTGGCCTCTCATCAAAGAGACCATTCGAGAATTTACAAATACTTAATTACATTTGATACTATCATTGAAGAATTAATGTCAGTAACATTTATATTTAATTAATATTCTATAATTCATTATCTCCGTCATGTGCAGTAGTTATACTAGTTTGGCTGATAATCTTAAGTGGGGCTTATTTTGAGGGTAGATTTATAACAATGAACATTCTGAAATATCACCCGCGGTTTATTTTTTGGATAGGCTTATTTTTTTAAAAAGTATTTTTCCTTCTTTCAGAACTTTTGTTTATTTATTTATTTTCATGGCCGGCTCAGCCTGCCCTGAGGGCAGGACTGGCGCAGCATGTAGTGCCAGGGATCGAACCGCGGTCCCTGCAGCCACTCAAGCTTTCCTAAGCAGGCGCTTTAGACCACTGAGCCATCCTGCTGGGCCCCAGGATAGGCTTATTTTGGAGAAAAGGTGGTACATAGTGTAGTTCAGATGTATAAGTAATAACATTTTGTGATGAAAATACTTTTATTATAATTTTAAAAGAGTCCAAAAATGGAAGCTAGAGGTTGGACATTGCTGTTACACCACCATCCTTTTCATTGTTGTGTTGTCCCAAGTGACAGGTGGACCTAAATATGCACTTACGGCATGACTCTGTCAATATCTATATCTCTACATAGCTGTATCTATCTTTGAAACTGAGCTCTATTCCCAGTCCTTTTAAAATTTTTGTTTATTTACTTACTGAGTTGCTAGGCTACCCAGGTTAGGCTCAAATTTGTAATCTTCCTGCCTCAGTCTTCACAGTGCTGGGTTGTCAGCATAATGTCCATTTTAAAGAAATAGAACTTAGATCTACATACCATTATTTGCTGAGGCCACCAGGGGTGCATGTAAAAACCCTGAGGAAATAAAACCAAGCATGAGGATTGCTATGCAGGTTTAAGTTAGTTTTTCCCCATCCTAAGAGTTAAGCAGAGGAAGCACTCTCGCAAATGGAAATTTCCTTTATAGATATTAATTTCCTTTATAAAGAGTTCTAAAACAGCCAACTAAAATGTCAGGAAGTCCTTTTTAAGTCTTTACAATGCAGCTTGCTTTTTAATTAGGTTACTGACTCTGGGGCAAAGGCTTAAGGAGGAGGGCAAAGAGCATTAGCTTTGCCAGCTTGATTGCAGGGAATACTTGTGAAAGCCTCTTTAGAGCTTTTTAGAGACTTTCTCTTTAGAGATTTTCTTAGAGATTCAGTCATTAGAGGAGAATCTTGTAGACAAGGAATTTTAGAGTCTGTACACTGTAGAAGCCCAAGATTGGGTATTCTGGCTAATTTCATTGTCCGAGTTTCTCTGCTTAGTCAGGCTTGAAAACACTCCCCTTTCAAGAAATTTCTGTTATTAAGCTCTAAGAATTCTCCACCACCATTTGTCAGTGCAGACAGGACTAGGAGGAAGGGGTGAGAAGCTGGAAGAGAACCTTTGAAACTAACAGGTTGGGACTTGGCAGTGACCAGGAGGCACTCACATCTCAGGAGTTCTACTAGGCCGGGGAGGGCAATTAAAAGTGGTGGGGCTGAAACAGGAAAACATGGCATGAGCCAATTTCATGTGAGCCAAGGTTAGTGCTCTGTGAATGGGCCTTTCAGTTTCTCTGAGGTTCTGAGAAGTAGAAGGGATTTCCCCTCCTATGCATCCTTGCAACATCCCATGGGGGGTGGGAGGAGTTGTCTGGATGAGGGTTTCCGTTAAACGAGTACTACAAGACAAAGCCTCAGTTTCTTCATCTGCATCATCAAAGAATACTATGGCTCCTTGACCGGGAATCCAACCCAGGCCCTGCTGGTAATGAATGCTGAATCCTGGCCACTGAGATTCTGGGCCACCCAGGATGATGGCACAGGATGAGTAAAATAAAGATAGCTGCAGAAGATAACATGTTTCAAGACAGTCTTGGTTACATTTTGATTTGTTGTCATGGTTTTTCTGTGTGAAACAAACCACTCACTCCTTTGTTAAGTTTCAAAACTGACTTTCCCTAAGTAAATAAGACAATACACCAATTTTAGAGTTTCAAAAGATACCCATTTTGGCTATCTAGAATATAAGATTGTTTTTGGTTAGAGGCCATTTGATTTTCATTCAAGTATATTGTTTCCTACTTACTGGCACAGGAGGTGCCATCAATGTCACATGTGAGGCCAGCTGGAGTCACGAAGGGGAGAGTGAGCTCTGATGCAGAATTTTGCCTTTGTTTGATTCCTTGATGACCAAGGGGTTGTCTGGGGTCTGATGTGTTGCCTGTGAGCTTTATTCTAACTGTAGGCATTACACTTATGCTGACTGTGCTCTTTCAAGTGTCTCAAAAGTTCAGCTACTTTTCCAGAAGTGGGGTGCTGGAGTGCTTGACAGATGACTGAACTTAGGTCCTTAAAACATTCTTCTTTATTGGGGTGCCTGTGAGACCTCTGCATGTCACTGTAATACCACCACTTCTGCTAAGGTCATAATTATGTGGCTGTCAGGCCAGAAAGAGCAACACCTATGTCTTTTTAATTTTTTGAAGAAAGATTTGCTTTTGTGTTTCTATGGGAGTCAAACTAAAGGTGGTTGGTCACTGTCATAGGTAGATGGATACCATAAAGCAAAAGAAATAAAACTGCAATTTGTGAAACACTTGCGTTACTGTGGAAACAAGATCCTAAGAATCCTTAGCTGTAAGCAACCCTATGCTTATCTGAGACCCAAACTTGGTCAAGTGAAAGGAATAATCACCCTTGGAGACAGAACTGTGTTTCTGATTCTCAGGATGAATAGTCAGAAAACAGCACCAATAAAACTCAGTCTCAACCCGAGTCGGAGAGACTGGGGTTCTGAGAGGACCCAGTCTTTCTTTCAGTCCCAGCCCCCAGAATGACAGAATAGAAAGGGCTTAATCTGTGGTACCTAATGCTTAGTCCAGAGAAAGCCACCAGGGGAATAAGGCATCCAGTCACAGGGGTCCAAAAAATGCCAACTTGAAAGGCAAGTTGAGGCACATTGAATGTGAAGACATAGCTTATTCAAGCCAAAAATGAAGATGTCACTGACAAAAAAGCTGCAAATAAGCACTGCTCTATTTTTAAATGTCTAGCAAACAGCTGCCTTCTGTCTGGACGTGCATAATTAATAAAATCAAGAAATACTGCTAAACCCATGTGTGTTTGTTGAATATTAATTTATGTGTGAGGTACTTTTCTTTGTGACAAGATCAGATATAGAGATATCAATATGAGACATCAAGAAGGTTCAGCTCTGACACCAAGAAGTTTCTTTCTCCTAGTGACTTTGGCATTACAGTGTCAGGTTCATAATAGTCTACACATTTCTAGACCTATGCAGTCTGAATATAAAGCTTGCAGACTTGTGGCAAGCTTGCACTTATTTATAGAAGCACCTGGGAAGGTCCTTTATGCTTGACAGAAATTCAATAGGTATTAAGTGTCCTAATTTTATGAAGTCGCTGATGTAGTATTGAAATATGGTTGTATGTATTAGCAATGGCCCATGATTGAAATTTTAATCTCAATAGATTAGGATTCATATTTATGGGAGTAAACTGTTTATATCCCAAGTCACTGAATAGTAATAATCGGGGCTCAAAGTTGTTTTGGGTAAAACCCAAATACCTACCCCAGGAACAAATACTCATTCTAAATATTGTGTGGACACACAGTGAAAAATGTGATGCATGTTATGCCTCAATTAAGTGAAACAGAGATGACAGCATCATAGATACACGTTTTCACAATTATTCACAATCAATTCACAGTAACTCCCTTTTTATTCACGGGAAGGAGACATAATGTAAAATTGATAATTTTAATAATTTTGCATATACAATTCAGAGATATTAAATATATTCACATTATTATACATTCTTGAGACCAAAGGCATATTATGCTCTGTAACTTTTGAATTTTTTTTACCAATATAGAAAAAATTGGGGCTGGCCAGATAGTTCAGCAGACTAAGGCGCCTGCCTAGGCAGTCATAAGGACCAGCTTTGGCTCCCCTGCATGCTGTGCTGGCCACATCCATCGGGTGCTCTGAGATGGTTATTGAGACTGGGTGTGGTGGCACATGCTTGCAATCCAAGTACTTGGGAAACTGAAAACGAGAGAATCACTGAGAGGCGGATCTCTGTTCTGAGACCCTGTACTAAATACATTAAGAAAGAAAGAAAGAAGAAACATTGTATGAAGTAATTCTCTGTCACTTGCCTGTGTCTCTCTGATATAAGGAAATCAGTCCTAAGGACATAGAGGACGGAAACATGGATAAAATTGGTGACTATCACCGTTTTGAAGTCAGCTCTAGCCTATGTTTCAGGGTGTCTGGACTATTTCTTTTACTATGCATTTGAATCAGTAATTTCTTCATATGATGATAAAATGTTATTAATAGTTTATAAATGGAAATTCAGCCTGTGGATCCATCCTTAGTAGTTTACATTTACACTCAATGGGCAGTGCATGGTATCTATTGGTATCATGGCTCCTAAATATAGATAAGGAATGAGTATATCAAAGGAATTACATTTGTTCTGTATACAGTTTTGATGGTGTTAGAAGCTAAACACGTTCTGCAAAACCTTTGTGTATGTATGTGTTATTCGGACTGGACCCAGGACCTATGTAGTCACCTACATCTGCAACCCTTTCTATGTTTTATTTTGTGATAGAGTCTTGTAAAATTGCCCAGGTTGGGTCTGAACTTGTAATCTTAGGCCTCAGCATCTTGCCAGAGCACTGGGATTATAGCACTGATGGAACTAATGAGCCTCTAACAGAACTATTAAGCTACCTTTATGAGAACATTTGGACTTAAAGAAAACCTTTGTTTATAGCAAAGGGTGACATGAACATTAATTACTAAGTATTAAAGGAATATACAAAGTCAGGATTACAATTCAACACTGCTGTTTAGTCCTCTTAAACATCTTTTCTTATATTACATGAATGGAAATTAAATGGGAAGGATTATAACTGTATTTTAGAATAATAACGTTAATATTTTTTCTAAATGAAGATATTGACTATTTTCCTTTGTATGTGTTTAACATTAAGTCATTCATCATACACTGAATCCCGGAATATCACCTACTGATAAAAATCTAGGGACAACTAAAGTTACCTTTTTTACTAGTTAGGTATTTACTCCTGTATAACTTGTAAAATCATCCATATGCAAATATTTGGTTAGGCCAGAAAATATTTAAAAACCCCTTGTGTGTTAGTTTTTCCTGCACTGATGA
>PVJA010030010.1:0-26178 GCA_004027025.1 Myocastor coypus
GTGGCACGTGGTGGGGCGGGGCAAGGCAGGGCGGCGCGTGATGGGGCGGGTCAGGGAGGGGACAGCCATTCATGACGCCAGAAACAGCACCAGCCCCAAGAACCAAAGGGACGAAGTGGGGAGCAAGTTTCCTTTCCTCCCTTATACTGGACGCGGGCTGCTTGCCCCAGGGTGGGTGCAGCACTCACACCACCAGATCAGAGACCCTCAACGCAGGCCCCTCCAGAAAGCCCCGCCTCCTTCCCCTGACTGCCTGAGGCTGGGCGGGGGGTGGACACAAACCGTCAGAGATGGGACAGGTGATTGAGGCCGGAGGCCTGCTCCTGGCTGCAGAAGTTTGTTGCTCGCCATGTGCCTCTGTTTCCTTGCTTTATTATTATTATTATTTTAAATGTATTTTAGTATAGGATCTAGAGGGTCTCACTACGTAGATCGGACTCTTAGTGATTCTCTTTTCAGCCTCCCAAGCACTGGGATTACACGTGCACGCCACCACGCCCAGTCTCAATCCACGGCTCAGGACGCCCCGGGGGCAGGGCCAGCATGGTGCCATGTGCATAAGTAGTCGCTTTCATCTGCTGAGCTATCTGGCTGGCCCTATTTCCTTGTCTTTAGCTCTGTGGTTTTAAAGTCCCATGAGTTCCTCTTTCTCCTTCCTCCTAGGAGCTGCATATGTGCGTGTCCCGGAAGCACTACGCCCTGGAGGGGGGTTGCAGGCTACGCGGGCTGCAGCCGGGCAACTACAGCGTCCGGATCCGGGCCACCTCCCTGGCCGGAAATGGCTCCTGGACAGAAGCCACCTATTTCTATGTGACAAATTATTGTAAGTCTCCAAGGTGGCCTTGAGGCTTTCGGTCTTCGCTTGGTCTTGGGGCCTGGTAGAACATTTGAGATACGATTCCAGGCGAGCTATGGGTGCTGACCCTAGCCTTGATCTTCGGGTCCTTGTGTGTCCCTGTGTGCACAGGGTGAGGTGTTTGACCTCTCGGCAACATCATGCTTTGTCCTTTGTGTGCCCGGCTCACTATGGTCTCAGCCTCTGTAATCTCAGATGGGACAAACATCGGATGGTGTTTATTAGAAGCAGACCTGGTCCTGGCTGCCAGTCAGCATGCCCCGGACAGTCCAGGGTGCGGCTCTTTCCATAGCTTTTTCACTATGTTTGGCAGCCTGAGCTGCCCAGGGAGGCTTTAGCTTGACCCCCTCTCGCTGGAGTGGCTTCAGGACTTAGCCAGGACCCTGCTCGCAAGGCAGGCCTCTGTCTTGTCTGTTATAGTTAAGTAACACCATCCGTGTGGAGCCCTTCGGGCGTGCCTCGCATTTAGTAAGAATTCAGTGGGGCCGGTGAGATACTTCAGTGGCCTAAGCACCTGCTTAAGCAGCTTAGGCAACTGCAGGGACTGAGGTTCCATCCCCGGCAGCACATGCTGCGCCAGCCCCAGCCCCAGGGCAGGCTGAGCCGGCTATAAGTAAATAAATAAATAAAGTTTAAAAAAGGATGTAATATTAAAAAAAAAAGAAAAAAGAATTCAGTGTCCTGCTGGTATTGGTGGTATTTCTATGTTGTCATGGTAGTGGAGATTGAACCTAGGGCCTTTACATTGAGAGCTATACCCTGGCCAGCTGTCTGTCTGTCTGTCTGTCTGTCTGTCTGTCTATCCATTCATGCATCCATGCATCTATCTATCTATCTATCTATCTATCTATCTATCTATCTACCTATCTATCCATCTATCCAGCTATTGAGACTGGGTCTTGGTAAGGCTAGGCTGGCATTTGTGATACTCCTGCCTCAGCCTCCCACAGTGCAGGAGTGACTGGCCCAGGGGAACCACATGCAGCAGCACATTGCTGTTAGAAAGAACCTGTAGGCAGAGGGTCATTCCTCTGTGTTTGAGAATCTGTTCCCTGCTTTGGCTTTGAAAAGTCTGAGTGTATGACATTTTCATAATTACACGCAACTCAACCTTGTTTGTAAAGTCTTTAAAAAAAAAAAAAACAACGCTGAGACTCCAGATCACCTTTTTCTAACCAATTTTGAAGGGCATCAGTGGGATGGGGTGGGGTAGCACGCTCGCTTTGCTTAGCCTGGCATTTTCTGGGTAGCTGGGTGTGTTAGTCAGCTTTGCTTTACTGTAGCTATCTATACCTGAGGCAATTTGCTTAGAGAGAGAAAACTTCATTGCATTCAGGGTTGGAGATTCCACCATCTGGCTGTGGAGGGGACCCTGAGGCCATGCAGGTGCTCAGACCTTGAGGTCAGGACACAAAAGAGCGAGAGAGGGCAGCGACCAGGGTCCCAGTGCCCCTTCAAGGGCTCAACCCAAAGCCCCAGCGACCTCCCACCAGGCTCTGGGACTTCTGCACTGCCTAATAGTTCAGCCCTGGGACCAGGCCTTTAACTCATGGGCCCTGAGGCGCATTTGTCACCTAACCTGGTGGCCCAGGCCTGACATCCTAGCACTCCAGGAGGTTGAGGCAAGAGGATCACAGGTGTGAGCGGGCAGCTTAGTGATTTAGCAAAGCCCGATCCTAAAGTAACAAATAATAAGGCCCAGGGATGCAGCTCGGTGCCAAGGCCCTGGTTTCAGTCCACAGCACTGAAACTGAATGCGAAGTGTGGCGTGGACAGTTGGCATGGGAGCCACGGATCTCCCTGTTCTATTTCAGCAGATGTCTCCTCGAATATTGCCAAGATGATCATCGGCCCTCTCATCTTCGTCTTTCTCTTCAGCATTGTGATTGGGAGCATTTATCTTTTCCTGAGGAAGCGGTGAGTAGGGCCCAGGGAGATAGCTCCGTGGCACAAGTGCCTGCCTGGCAAGTGTGAGGTCGTGAGTTTGAACCCTGGCCCCTCAAAACAAACAAACAGATAAATAAACAAAAATCAAAGAAATCGGTGAGTGTGTATTGGGTGGGGGTGCAGTGGGCTCCCTGAGGAGGCAAATGCCCAGGTGTGGGGACAGCAGAGCTGGGGTTATTGGGAGTTCCACTGCCTCTGCGACACCCAAGAACTTGGACATGCAGTGGCATTGTCAGGATGCAGGCCTGTTGTACATTTCGGGGTGGCCGTCTAGTCCAGGTGCCCTTCATTTAATGTGGCTGAAGAGGGGCAGTCTAAAGTGCCTGCTTAGGCAAGCTTAGGCAACCGCAGGGACCGGAGTTCAATCCCCAGCACCACATGCTATACCAGCCACGCCCCCAGGTAGGCTGAGCTGGCCATAATACCAAAAAAAAAAAAAGCATTGGTCACAGTTGGATGTCCTGTGATAATCAGAAAGTGATGAGCCGAACTCTCACTGTCGAATTTGTTTAATTATTGTTACTACCTTCTGCTCTTAGCATAGTTCATTGAGCTGTGAGCCTCTAAAATTTTCTTTCTTTCTTTCTTTCTCTCTCTCTCTCTCTCTCTTTTTTTTTTTTTTTTTTTTTTTTGTCTTTTTGCGATAGGGTCTTGCTATGCAGTTCAGGCTGGCCTTGAGCTCACTTTTGTAGCCCAGGCTGGTGTTGAACTCGCACTGATCCTCCCATCTCAGCCTCCCAAGTGCTGGGATTACAGGCATGTGCCACCATGCCCAGCTGTTATAATTTTCTTTTTTTTAATGCTGGTACCAGGGACTACACCTAGGACTTCTCTTCCATTGAAATGCATTCCCAGTCCTTCTTATCTTCTTTCTTTCTTTCTTTTTTCTTTCTTTCTTTCTTTCTTTCTTTCTTTCTTTCTTTCTTTCTTTCTTTCTGTGGCTGGCTCAGCCCATGCTGGGGGCGTGGCTGACGTGGCCTGTGGTGCCGGGGGACTGAACCGTGGTCCCTGTGCACTTGTGCCCTCTCTGACCCTATTTTCTGCTGAGAGGACCTTGGTTAGTGGCCCAGGCAGGCTTCACATCTCCTGCCCTGCTGCCTGAGCCTACCCTGTGATGGGTAATGTCACTTATTTTAAACTTTATTTATTGATTTATGTTCTGGCCAGTTCAGCCTGCTCTGGGAGTGGGGCTGGTGCAGCATGTGGTGCCGGGGATCGAACCACAGTCCTTGCGGTCGCCTAAGCTTGCCTAAGCAGGTGCTTTAGACTGCTGAGCTATCTTGCCGGCCCCGGTAATTTCATTTTTAACGATGGCTGTGTTTAACAACTGGCTTGCGGGTTTCCTGAATGCGTAACAGCTGGGGAGAGCTGGCTGTGAGATCTGGCGTCACACAGACAAGCAGAGGTCCCAGTTAAAGCCAAGCAGGGAGGGAGGGGCCAGCGTCCTTCGCTGATGGGTACGTCTCTAGGGTTATTATTGCATGGAAGGCCTGGTGTCTGCCTTGGGTTCTCCTCCCGGACAGACCACAGAGTCATTCCTGCATTCCTGGTTACACTGTGGCCAGGTGTGAGGCCCACAGAGTGCCACGAGAGTCTCAAGCTGCCCTTCTGTCCTCTCCAGACAGCCGGACGGGCCTCTGGGACCACTGTATGCTTCTTCCAACCCTGAGTACCTCAGTGCCAGTGACGGTGAGTGCTGTGCCTTGCTATTTTCCAGTGGGAGCTGGGGTCAGCTGGTTGACACCCCAGCAAGGTGGGCAGAGCCTCCTTGCCATTCCAGCTTGCCCACTGGCCACTGCTGCAGGCACCCTGTCAGGAGCAGGCAGAGTCCTATAGCTGGGCTCCTGTTTGGAGGAGCTGACAGAGCCCATCCGGACCCCTAGAATGGAGTTCCAGGGAGGAGAGGTTGAGACCCTTGGACCACACAGCCTTGGGAGAGGAGAGCTGGAGAGGGGGGCTGGGGTCGGGCCGTCAAAGTTGGGTCCACATTTGCCATCCACACTGGGAGGTGGGCGTTGGAAATCCAAACAGGAACTGAGAGAAGGTGGGGACGGGTGGTGCTGCAGCCTGTGGCTGGCAGCAAGGTTGGCACAAGGCTGACGCTGGAGCTCAGGCCTGGGTGGCACAGAGGCTGGTGGCTAGTGCCTAGGACTGACACTCTGTTGTCCTTGACTGTACCAAAGGGCGGTGGACGTCCTGCGTAGAGAAGGTGCAGTGCAGCTGTTTCTGAAAAGGCAAAGGCATCTGTCGTATGACAGAGTTTGCTTGCTGCAAAACAGAACTTGGCTTCTGGGGCATAGATGTGAGGGGGTGGGGTCACAGAGCCTCACTCCCTCGATGTGGTTAGCCTGGGTGTCATTCTGTGGTGTACACTGGAGGTCCCTCGCTGCAAGTGAGGGCAAGCTCCAGGACATTGGCCCCCTACGCATGGGCCTAGGCTGGGGGTGTCGAGTCCCAATAACCAAAGCAAGTATCCCAAGGCCATGTCCAGCTCCAAGGGAAGGCTTGCCAAGTACCAGGGCATCTTGTTGTCCAACTAGCTGCAACCCATCCTCCACCTTCTTTGCCCTTTATGGCTTCAGTGGGAAGCGGTACCTCTTGGTAGTAAGAGTCTGAAGTCAGACAGGGGTGCAGTGCAGGCCTAGCTGGGATCTTGGGCTGGGGGTGGCTCCTTTCCTAGCCTCTGTCCCCTTCTCCAAGGCCCTGTTCTCTGCCCTAGGCCTGAGGTCCAGCACAGGTTCTGGGTCACTGAATAAGTGCTCAGGACCCAGGGAGCTCAAGCCAGGGCTGGCGGTGGGAGATGGCTGGGAACCCCTCGGGGATTGGTCAAGAATGCCACATAGATAAGTGAGAAGTAGTATTTCCGTGTTCCGTGTATGTGCCGGACGAGTGGGAGGTGCCTCGAGAGAAGATCACGCTCCTTCGAGAGCTGGGCCAGGGCTCCTTCGGCATGGTGTATGAGGGGAATGCCAAGGACATCATCAAGGGTGAGGCTGAGACCCGCGTGGCCGTGAAGACCGTCAACGAGTCGGCCAGCCTCCGAGAGAGGATCGAGTTCCTCAACGAGGCTTCGGTCATGAAGGGCTTCACGTGTCACCACGTGGTGAGTCCCTCTGGGATGGGATGATCGTGGTGAGTCCCTCTGGGATGGGATGATGGCTTCCGGGAGGAGTCCCTCCCTTTCCCCTGACACCCTTTCCCATCGCACCTGGGACCAAACACCTATCACTCCTTCATCCCTTTCCAGAACTTCCCATCACTTTCTCAAATGGGTCTCTCGGTTTCTAGAGTCTTCTACGGGCTTCTAGAACTTTCCATCGCTCTCTAAAATTTTTCATTGCTTTCCAGAATCCAGCTTTGCTTTCTAGAATCTTCTGTCTCTTCCCACTGCTTGGTTCCTCTGTAACCCTTAACTGCATGGAGATCCACCCCTTCTTACCTGCTGTCATTCTTACCTGTCTGTGGAGCAGACACATAGGTGCCATTCCTTTTCAATCCCACCACGCCCTCTTGGTGTCTCTGTGGGCCTCCTCCCTTTCGTTCTTGACATGCACGTTTATTAGAGCAGCTCGGCTGCTTTCTCTCCCATGACGCAGTAGCAGGTGCACCCTCATGAGCAGCAGGTGGTGGAGACAGATTCCAAACTCAGTGTGCTCGCTCCGTGCTAGGAGATGCTATAGAAAAGCACCAAAGAGCCAGGTGTCACTTGGCACCCCTGTAATTTTTTTTTCTTTCAATCCTCCTGCCTCAGCCTCTCAAGAGTGCTAGGATCACAGGCCGTCATGCCTGGCCATCCTTGTAATCTTAACGTTCTGGAAGTCAAGCTAGAAGGATCATGAGTTCAAGGCAGAGTTGTCTCACAAGAACAGACAGACAGACAGACAAAGGAAGAAGCGGGAAGGGCTGGGATATATTAGAGCAAAGACTTGATGCCTGTGGAGGCCCAAGCTCTGTGGTGGTGGGAGAGACAGTTGGACAGAGGGAACAGTTAATGCAGGAACGACTAAAGAGCGTGTGTCAGAAAAACTCGGAATGTTAGTGTAAGGGACAGGTCTGTCCCTTGCCCACCTCAGAGCCAGGCTGACCGTGCTCCATCCAGGAACCGGGCTGTGCGCGTATAGGTGTTGGGCGCCAGACCGACTGCGGTGAACTCAAGTCACCCCACAGACCCTCACCTGGGGACCCTGTGTTTGCTCTGCAGGTCCGCCTTCTGGGAGTGGTGTCCAAGGGCCAGCCAACGCTGGTGGTCATGGAGCTGATGGCCCACGGAGACCTGAAGAGCTACCTCCGCTCCCTGAGGCCAGAGTCAGAGGTGAGCTGCTTCTGGGTCCCTGGCCAGGCACCTGCTCCCTGACTGTGGGTACCAGCATTGCTCAATGCCACCCCGTGTTTTGACTTTAGAATAACCCCGGCCGCCCTCCGCCTACCCTGCAAGAGATGATTCAGATGGCAGCAGAAATTGCCGATGGGATGGCGTACCTGAACGCCAAGAAGTTTGTACACCGGGACCTGGCAGCTCGAAACTGCATGGTCGCCCATGACTTTACCGTCAAGATCGGAGGTTTGTGTCGAGAAACTTCCTTTCAGCTTCGAAACGCATGACCCAGATGAGGTTCAGTAGCAGAATGACTTCTGACGGTGTCTGGGGGCAGGATTTGGGGTGGGGGGCCCAAGTTTCCAGCTGTAACTCAGTCGCCCTTGTTGTTGAGCTCACATCTCTAGGGAACATGGGTGTCCCTGGTAGGTGCCAAGCACAGCGGTGCGCGCAGGAGAGACAAACAAAATAAATCGCTCTGATTTTCTGCCCTTGTGAAGCGGGCAGCTTTTGTCTGCACCTTCTGCCACGGAATGGTCCTGGTGGTTGTGGCCATGCACACTGAAAGGAATTCAAATTAAAGCAAAGCTTCCGGCTGGAGAGCGCTAGCCACCAATCAGGCATTCCATTGTCTCCAGAGACAGGTGGCCGTCATGTTGGATAGTGCAAACGCAGGTGATAGCGGTGGCCCCAGGAGGCTCTACCGGGCTGGACTGCTTCAGACGAGGAGAGAAGTAGCTCACGTTCACGCACACAAGATAAGGACGACTGGGTACACAGGGGTGAAGAAAATACAGAGTTTCACGGTAGAGAGGAGGAAATGCCGTCTCTGGAAGAAGGCAGTGCATCCGCCACGACGCGCAGGATGTGGGAGGCCTCTAGGGGGCGTAACAGCCCCCAGATATCAGGAGGTTGGAGGGACGGTGACAGGATGCGAATAGAATGAACACAGAGGGGACCGGAGCAGCATGAGATGAGAAACTGGGCTGAGAGGCAGGAGCCGGACTTGCAAGGTCCTTCCGGTTGCGGGAGGTCACCTTGCTCCTACCCTGCAAAGCCAGCGGGAAGCGGAAAGGGACACAGGCCTATTTGCGATCCCGTGGGCTACTCTACATTAGCAATGGGCATGGGAAGGGATGGGGTCCTGTCTATGGAGGCTCTCTTGGGCCATGGGCCATCCTCCAGTGGGACAGATGGGCCCCCGGGTAGGCCAAAGGTAATGGAAGGATTGGAGAGGTGTAGAGGGGGAACGGGTTGGCTCGGCCTCTGCCTTGGATGTGGGATGGGAGGAAAGGGTGTGACCCATGAGCAGCGTGGAGCCGTTGAGCTGGACAGCTGGCCCGGCGGCAGGGTTCTGGTCAGTGGGGGGCTGCAAGTGCAGAGATCAGTCTGAGGTGCCTGTGAGGGTCCAGACAGAGGAATGCACCGGTGAGAATGGAATTCCCAAGCGTGGGCCCCAGAGTGGCTCCGTATCGCTTGATGCCTCCTCTTCCCTCCCTTGAAAGGCTCACCACTTCCTCTATACACGTCCCCTTCTCCGGTTTCGGCCGTCACCCAGGTGAACTCACACCCGAGGGGCAGATGAGCCCCTCTAAGAGCTCTATGGGGGCGGGGCAGTCCAGGTGCAGGCGCTGGGGCTTCGGCCGAAGGGTGAGAGTGTGGGGGCGGTCTGTTTTCAGACTTTGGAATGACCAGAGACATCTACGAAACGGATTACTACCGGAAAGGAGGCAAGGGCCTGCTGCCCGTGCGCTGGATGGCGCCCGAGTCCCTGAAGGATGGGGTCTTCACCGCTTCTTCCGACATGTGGTGAGTGGTGTGTGGGTCGGTGGGCAGATGGGCCGGGCCGGAACCCCCGGGCGATTTGCCAGTGTGAGCTGCAGGAGCCGGCGAGGAAGTCCTGTCTCCTTCCTGTCTCCTCGCCCAGGAAGTGAAGGGGCGACTGGTCGGGGACCTTGGCAACTTTATCCTTATGTCCCTCGCAGGGACTTGCGAATCGCAACTGCGATGTGAATCGGCTTATGTGTCGGCCAGTCAGGTTCTAGAAAAGGGGATGTGCGTCTATTTGCGTGCTGGCAGCAGCGCTTGGAAGCGTGTGTGCGCGTACGCGCGCATCGGAGTGTACGTTGCACTGGCTCACTTCTGCTAATGACTCTGTCGCCGACAGGTCCTTCGGCGTGGTGCTGTGGGAAATCACCAGCCTGGCTGAGCAGCCTTACCAGGGCCTGTCCAATGAGCAGGTGCTGAAATTCGTCATGGACGGGGGGTACCTGGACCAGCCCGACAACTGTCCAGAGAGAGTGTAAGTGTGGAGGGGGTGTGCGGCGTGCGAGGCGTTCCTTGGAAAGCCACGGGCCTTACCGTGTTGCTTCTGTTTGCTTGTGAGTTGTCTGCGTGCAGCACTGTGCTCACAGCTGTAGGCCCTCTATGTGGTATTTTTTTTTTTTTTTAAATTGAAGTGAATTAATTTATTTTTTGTACCAGGGATTGAACTCAGGACCTTGCGCTTGCCAGGCAGGCGCTTAAGCTGCTGAGCTGTCGCCCCAGCCCCTCTGTGTTTGTTTGCATGGGGTGTCTTTCCCACATTCTTGTGTTTGCCTGTCTCACGTGGCATGCCGTGTATGTTTTATGTACTGCGTTTCCCACTGACACATCCTACGTCTTAAATGACACGTGTGCCTGTGCTCACTGTGGCATGTCGCATGTCTACATTGATGCGTGTGTTTCCACAACATTACACATATGCTCTGTTAGGCGGTGTTGTACAAGAGAGAGACCTAAGTTTAAACTTTTTTTTGTATGTTAGAGAAGGGTGTATGGGGGAGGGTTCAGGGCCCCACTCACTAGTAGATGGGCCCCATAGTGATCCACCTGTTTCCAGCCTCCCAAGCTCTGGGAATACGGGTGCGCACCACCAGGCCCAGTCTCAGTTGCTGACTCAGTGCACCTCAGGTGTGGGGCTGGCACGGTAGGCTGGGGATCGAACTCCGGCCACTGCCTAAGCAGGCGCTTTAGTCCGCTGAGCTACCTGACCGGCCCTCCTTTGTCATTGTTTAAGTTTTTTGTTCTGAAAATGTATGGAGGGTGATTATTTTGATGCCGAAATCAGACAGCAGTTTGTAAAAAAAACTTTGGCAAATGGTGAAGTGAGTACCCTGAGAACTTTGACCAAAATATTTCCTCATGAAGGACCTTGCCTAGCTGTGCCCATTTGAGCCAGGTGTGGGTCCAGAAGCCAGGAGATAAAGTCTGGGGCGGGGAAGTATTAGCTTTCTCTGTCAAAGGCTGTGTATAAATATTCTCAGCCTTGTGGTGGATGCATGTGGCTTTCTGTTGAAGCTGCACAGGCCTGGGGGCTCAAGCCGGAAGGCGACCCTAGTGCCTTACAGAGTAGGTCCAGCCATGCTGGGGAGCCAGCTTTCCTGCCTGCCTCTGGAGGTTTTCACCCCCTCCCCACAGCCCATTGAGCCGTAGTGGGTTAACCCACCCATGAGCTCTGAGCCTTCCTGACCCAGTAACCTCCTCTTGAAGGCCCCTTCCTCCGAACACTAGAGACCAAGCCTCCAGTGCACAGACTTGTGAGATAACAGCCATACTACAATTCCACAACAAAACTGTATTTATAAAAGTACTCAGGGGACTGGGCTGGGCTAGAAGGTGGGTGCTTGCCACTTGTTGCCCTGGAGGAAGTCAGAGAGCAGACAGAAGGAGGTCAAACAGAAAACCCAGGCGGCCCGCTACTGTGGCCTGCAGGTCCCAGGGCAGCCTGGGAGGTATGGACCCGGTGTGTGGGTAGACGCTGTGGGTGGGTCTCCTTCTGGTCCATACTGTGTGGCCCGCCAGGAAGGGGCTGGCTCCTGAGCTACAGCTCCACCTGCCCCCTTCTGGAGGGGGAGGAAGGAGTCTTCACTGGGTCCCCTCAGAGCAGAGTACCTGGGTGAGTCCTCAGGGTTGCACCCGCCACGGCTTACACATCCCCACTCCATACCGTCTGTGAGCCCGGAGCTCCTGGTGAGCCCAGAGAATCCTTCAGCACCATCCAGACAGGCGCGCCCCCTTACCAAACTCCAGGGCAATGGCAGTCAGGCATGTATAATATATCACTTTCTGGAGCCAGACAGAGCCCTTCAGGCTTTTTTGTTTATTTTGGCACCAAGAGTGGAATTCCAGGGCTTTTGTACTGAGCTATATCCAAGCCTTTTATTATTTATTTTATTTTGAGATAGGTTCTTTTTTTTTTTTTTTTTTTTTTTGAGACAGGGTCTCACTATGTGGTTCAGGCTGGCCTTGAGCTCATTTTTGTAGCCCAGGCTGGTTTCGATCTTGCATCAATCCTCCTGCCTCAGCCTCCCAAGTGCTAGGATTGCAGGCATGGGCCACCACGCCCGGCAGTTGCAGACAGCGTCTTGCTCATTTACACACACTGGAGTTGAAATTGGATCCTCCCCTCTCAGCTCTTAGCGTGCTGGGTTATAGGCCTCCACCACCAGCCTGGATCTGAGTTCTTTCCACCCAGCTGGATACAGCGGTGCACACTCAATCCCAACATGCTTAGGGGCCTAGATTTGAAGTTTGAAGCCAGCATGAGCAACAGAAGCAAAACTGTCTTCCAGAACCCCTAGAAGTGCCTCTGTGCCAGTGCAGCCTCTATGTTTAGCTACACAGGGCCAGCCCATGGTGGAGCGCTCAGTCTCTGTGGGTTGGGGCTGATTGGCTGGGCTCCCGGGCTCATCACCGTGTGTCCCTTTGTCCCACAGCACTGACCTGATGCGTATGTGCTGGCAGTTCAACCCCAAGATGCGGCCGACCTTCTTGGAGATTGTCAACCTGCTGCAGGACGACCTTCACCCCAGCTTCCCCGAGGTCTCCTTCTTCCACAGCGAGGAGAACAAGGCTCCCGAGAGCGAGGAGCTGGAGCTGGAGTTCGAGGACATGGAGAATGTCCCTTTGGACCGGTCCTCACACTGTCAGAGGGAGGAGTCCGGGGGCCGGGAGGGTGGGTCCTCGCTGGGCATGAAGCGGAACTACGAAGAGCACATCCCGTACACGCACATGAACGGAGGCAAGAAGAACGGACGGATTCTGTCCCTGCCTCGGTCGAGCCCGTCCTAACAGCGCCCATCGCGGGAGGGGCTTCCCGGGCCTTTTCGCTTTCCTCTGGTTTGAGCGCCTCCAGCAAACTCAGGATTCTCACGACTCTACCCTGACAGCAAACGGAGCTCACACGGTTCCTGGACATTTTTGTTTCTCCTTTGGCCTGAAGCAGAGGGGTCTGACTGCCCGACTCGTCCCAGAACTTTAACTGTGAACCTAGAGGTGAGGGGTTTCCATGGCTGCTGCCTCTTTTGGCACCCACAGTTTCAAACCAGGACTCTTTTTCTGTTTTTGTAGGAGACTGAAAAAGAAGCACCTGTTTTTACAGATTTATTTTTTCCTTTTCATTTGCTGGTGTCTGAGCTGTAAGATAAATCTTATTTGTGGAGCAAAGGTTGGCCAAGAAAAGGAGATGCAAGACCCTGTTCCAGGAGAATTCCAAGCTTGACAGGGTGAGCTTTGAGAAGACGTTTCTCATCCAGGTGGAAGGATTTTATTTTATTTTTCTTATTCACAAATCAGTTCCTCAAATTGACCAATAGCTGCTGCTTTCCTAGTTTGGATAAAGGGTATGCAGTCCTCACGCATGTGTGGGTACATGCGCACGTGCGCATCGGTGTGTGGCTGGGTTAGAGACTTATGGTGTGTGCTTGTGGGGTGCGTGCGCAGATTACTCCTGCTGGAATGTTGCGTGGGGGACTGGCTCACGGAGGTTCTGCTGTTCGCTGGGTTTCAACTCACCTCCTCCTGTCCTCTTCCTTTGTGTTTATGGGAGACTGCACCCTTGACAGGCTTTTCTCCTGTCAAAAACCTTCCCTCACGAGTCTGCTCTTCCTTTCTTTGGTGGCAAAATGTTTTCCAGGACCCGAAGGAGAAGCGTTTAGTGTGGAGAGGTTGTAGATTTTCAGGAGACCAAAACAGCCACCACAACAACAGATTTAAAAAAAAACAAAAACAAAAAACAAAAAACGGGGCCTGGTGGGGTGGGTCAGTGGTCTAAAGAGCCTGCTTGGGAAAGCTTGGGCAATTTCAGGGACCGCGATTCGATCTCTGGCACCACATGCTGCGCCAGCCCTATTCTTGGGGCCGGCTAAGCCAGCCATAAAAATGAGTGAATAAACAAACAAAGGCTCTGAAACAAGAAAAAAATAAAAAAATTAAAAAAAAAAAAAGGAAAAAGAGGGAGAAGAGAGAAGAAAGAACTGAGGTGACGAGGGTCTTGAGACTATATCTGCACCATATTTAATTTTTCAGCCCTTTCTGACATTAGCCTCCTAAATTATTGACTGTTTCCTGGGTGCTGGGTGCTGGGTGCTGGGTGGGTTTGGCGAGCGAGTCTGTCTGTGGAGGGGAGGGGGTGAGGCACGGACATCCTCCTGGCTTGGTCTGAACGGCGTCTGTGTTCTGGGACTCGAGCCACATTAGCTGCTAACCCCTTTGGACCCCATGAGGCCACGTGGGAGTGTGAGGGCGACTGGGTGTTGTGGATGATCCAGGGCAGATCCTAAGGTCTGCTGCACGTTCCCAGCTCGGACAAGCTGGCCATCGCCGAGAGCTGAGCCTGCCTCAGAGAGCACCTGTGTTTGCACACTGGCTCTCGGTGCGTTTGTCCCTTACCTCAAGGCACTTCTCCCGGGGTGTGGACCCTCCTCAGCTATTATGCAAATGCAGCGACATCTGGACCCGAAGGCCCACAGCAAGGAGGGACTTCAGAAATACTAAGCAATAGTTAAAGGAGTGGCCCTGGGGACCTGTGCCAGCGCCCCTCTGCTCTTGGGTCAGCTGGCTGTCCTCAGAACCAAACTCCCAGAGTCACACTGTGCCCGGGGACCACAGCTGGGCCAGATGCGGTGCCTGAGCACACTTCTCAGGTACTTAAGGACGTTTCATCCCCAAGAAACTTCAGCTCTGGAGGAGGAGCCGTCAGAGGCCTTCCCCTCAGTGAGAACTCCCGCATGGCTGTGAACCCACTGCTGCTGCTGCCTCGTGTGAAAAGAACCACAGCTGCTCGAGGGAAGAAGGCGGTGGACCTGCTTCTCGGGCTCCTCAGAGTTGCCACCCGCGGGTCACCCCCGCCTGCCTTTTCTCCTGGGTGTTTGGCTGTTTCCTTCTCTTCTTAAGCACTGTGGGGTGGAGACGTAAGGACAACCCCTGGGCTCTCTCAATTCTTAATGCAGAACAGAGGTAGACGCAAATCCCAATGGTGCATAGCTCTAATTCATATGTAAGAAATTCTAGTGATTCGAGAAATCAGTGTGTAGACTATGGCTGGGCAACATCTGTGGTGGTACAGGATGCAAGAGTACAGAGATAATTTTTGCCAAATTAATTTTTAAATAGAATAGAGTCTAACGTCAATTAAAGACACATGTAGATCTAGGCATTTTGTTCTTTTCATAGTAAATTTGTAGTGGCCATATACTACAGTAGTGACAATTTTCACATTTTTCTAATTCAGAAAGGTTTTTCTTCTATTACTTGGGGAAAGTATTTATTTTAATATATAAAAAAATCACTCTAAAATCACTTTCATAAAAAGCAGAGTGCATGTAAGTTTTTATCAAGGAAAAATAAAACAGGTGAATGTGGGTCATAATTTTTTTTTTTTTTTAATCAGCACAGTCTACCTCAGTGTATTGTTAGGACGTGGTTCATATGGACATCTTTGAGATTTCACAGTTCTGTTTGGATCCAATCAGAGAACACAGGTACCGGCTGGTTCTGAATGTCAGGGGCCAGTGAGGATTTGGAGGGAGGGAGTTGGCTTGGAGAAGCCATGGCCTTCAGCTGAGCCTCGTCCTCGGCTCCCGGCTGATCCTAGACTCTCAATTTAATCTTCAGTTTTCAAATGAACTCTTCTGTCTCTGGTGCCACGCTCCCCACACATAAATCAAGCTTTAGGCCATGACGATGTGTGTGATCCCTGTCATCTTCTGGTGAGAGGTCAGTGTCCTGGGTCCTGTTGGGGCTAACCTGAACTTGGACTCATAGCAAGTATCTTCCCTGTCCCTCCAAGTACCCTGCAAGTGGGCACAAAGGCGCCCCGGTTGTCTGATGGTTTGATCCCACTCCTTTCAGACTGGTGACGATCTTTGGGGACAGAACGAATTCTGTTCTTGGGCCCCTCGTGTGTGACACGTAGGGCAGCGTCTCAGAATTTTTATCTGAGTGGGAAGGAGACATTTTGGAAATCCTGATCTAAAACTATTCGTTATTCTGACAAGAAAAACTTGGGCCCTGTGTTGACATCAACTTGGCACCAACTGACGTGTGCAGTTTTGCACACGTGTCTGAAATGCTGGGCAGAGCCGGTAGGAGTGTCAGCTCACCCTCCAAGCCGCACTGCTTTTGGAGTTGTGGGCACCGGCCTTCCAGGCTTGGCCTTCTTCACTGGACAGCAGTAGAGCTGTGAGCCTAACTGGTGTAGATGGGACTTCTTGTATTTTTGGATGTCCACTGCTGCATGGAAAATAACAAGTACATCTTTTCCTTTTCTCACTGGGAAATGTTGATTTTGGAACAACAGAACGTTGGCTGTAGAAAGTCGCAGGTGTCCTGGGAGTTTGTAGTCATGCATTACTACAGTTGACACTGTTTTTTAAAGAAGGCTCACTGCTATAAAACCTTCGTCCTTCACAACATGAAACTCATGATGTCATTCTTCTAGAAGAATACGAGACATCACATTCTCCATGAATCAGTGATGTCAACCACATACCAGGAAATGTTGATTTCTGGGGAGCTGTCCTAGGTGCTGTCCCATCGTTGGAAGTTAGAGCGGAGGAGAAGCGCCGCCGGTTCCCTGGATAGAGGCTAAGCACAACTGACTGAAAGTACGGGAATGGATGCAAGGGCCTGCATAGTAAAGCTATGACTGCTGGGAATTATGCCAGCCATCATCGGGAAGATCTCCCACTCTGCCTCCGCTCCCAAGGAACTATGGGATGTCTGTGTTAGGTTGGGACCTGCTCTTTTGCAGCCCATTATAATATTGGGAAGCCTCTGGACAGTTTCAGCCTCTGACCCTGGCCTGTGCTTTCCAACCGAGCGCGTGAATGAATGTCCAATTATCCCAGCCAGTTATTCTGTGTCATGGTGGGTGGAATTCTGAGGTTCAGTGTGCTATGATACCATCTGGTGAGTCCTTGCTAACTCGGGCTCTTCAAAAATGATAGATTTTTTTGGGGGGGGTAGAGGGAAGACGCATGCAGATTTTCATATAAAGGGTGCACGAGGAAGAGTGCCATGTCAGAATGCAGCTTCGCAGCAGAGGTGAGGATGGAAAATGGAAGAGCAGACCGATAGTCATTTAGAACACATGGAAGTATGGCGGACTTTCAGGAGTTGTGGCAGAAGGCAAATGTATCTTTAGGGATCCATTCGATATGGGGGGGATAGGGGGTGTGTCAGGTTGTTTACTGTCACTGTCTGCTAACCATCAAAGTCCAGGACCAGGCTCCAGCCAAGTTCTATCTAAGTATGGGTTGTCAACGTCCTTGATAAACACGGGGTCGTGACTCTAGGGCTCCGGGTTGGTCCCACTGGAGAAGGAAGGGACAGCTCCTGGGTGAGTGTGTATCCATGCCTATATTCAGGAATGGCCTCTTTGGTCTTCGTCCTTTGTGTCAAAGTTGCTGCTCCTTGCCCTTCGTGTGCCTGGGTGGCCTCAGCCCTGTGTGTCGGCGGTGCAGGGCCCGATGTGCTGCAGTTTCTGCAGACGATAACTCAGAGACAAAGAACCCACCTGAAGCTCAATGATTATTATTTTTCAATGTTTTCCTACAAGAGCCAAGTAGCACCATGTACAGACTAGAACTTTTTTTTTTTTTTTTTTAAGAGGGAGGGGAATTGAAAATTTTCTGCATGTAAAATATGGGATAATTACTTGTTTATATTAAAATTCTGAATAAATTATCAGCAAATATTCTGGCTTTTGTGTGATGTCTGGGCTAGCCTATGTGAGGTGGTGGTTTTAGGGTGGGCTGGGTTAAGATGCCCTGGGGAAGTTGTGGGATCTGAGGGGAGATGAACTCCCGCACTGTTCGGGGCCTGACTCTGAAACTTAGAAATGGTGTCCAGCAGAGCTGGCAGTCCTCATGCTCATACTTATACAGCCAAACAGGAGGCTTCCATACTGCATTGGGGGTGAGGGTGTAGCTCGTTGGTAGAGCTCGTCCATACCAGCACTACCAAAACACAGAACAAAATACAACAAGCCAAGGAAATAGAGCTTGATTTCCACCCCACTTGGCAGTGTCTGCCTCCCTGAGGGGACTTGGGCTTCCTCATGGTATAATCAGAAAGGATTTTTCACTCTGGGAATGCCAGGGAGCTTCCTCTATTCCAAGTTGCTGGGAGCCGTTAAGTATCTTTAATGTCATCTTGGGAGTGCAGATCTGCTGGCGAGTGAGTACAGCGTGAATTAAAATAGGATGTATTGGGCCCGGCAGGATGGCTCAGTGGTCTAAAGCGTCTGCTTGGGAAAGCTTGGGCGGCTGCAGGGACGGCAGTTCGATCCCCAGCACCACATGCTGTGCCAGCCCTGCCCTCAGAGCAGGCTGAGAGAGCCATAAAAATACACAAATGTTCTGAAACAAGAAAAAAAAATAGGATACTTTTTTTTTTTTTGAGCCTAAATGCAATAGTGTTTAAGAGGGAGCATACCACCTTTAGGTCATCGAGGGAGTCTTCACTACTCACATCATTTCACGTGCTGATTTCTACTATGTAACAAATGCTTCGGGGCTTACAACGACGACCAACTTACTGGTTTTATTTTTATTTAATTTTATATTTGTTTTTCTTGTCTCAGAACTTTTGTTTGTTTGTTTGTTTGTTTATTTATTTTTTATGGCCGGCTCAGCCTGCCCTCAGGGCAGGGCTGGCGCAGCATGTGGTGCTGGGGATGGAACCGCGGTCCCTGCAGCCGCCTAAGCTTTCCTAAGCAGGCGCTTTAGATCACTGAGCCATCCTGCCGGACCCCTTTACTGATTTTACTTAATGCATTTTAACTGATAACATGTAAACATAAAAAAAGTTGTAAATACTTAAAGCATACGTTTTGTTTTAGTGTTCCATACACCTACCCATTGCGTAACGTCTAAAGAAGATAAAGTATATCTTCTCCCCCATGGACAATGTAGGGTAAAAACTTTGATAATCCTTTCCTCTATTTTTTTTTTTTTTTTAATGGATAGGGCGGGGATTCACTGGGCTCTCGGGTGCTCTGGGGAGAAATGCAGCAGGAATGCAGAAACGATGCATGAAAACACCAGAGCTGGGTCAGGTGGTGGAGTGCCTGCCTGCCTGCTTGCCTGGCAAGGACTCCAAGGACAGCTAACAGTAGGGGCGTTTATTTATACCTTTGCAAAGTTAGCCTCAGGTGACACCAGGTTGCCCAGTGACTAACAGCTGACATTGACCTTGCTAATTCAAGACCGAGGTAGCTTGACGGCTTCAGGTATGGTGGTTTTGTCTTGTGCTCTCAGACACTTGACCAACTGGCAGCTTTGGCGGGTCCCCGCAGGGTCGTACATCTCGTTGTCTATAGTCATACTATTGGTACTAGTGTACTAGAGGTTGCTCCTGTCAGACTGTGTCTGGTTTCTCTTCTCCCGTTGCTGGGACAAACACCTGACACGCAAAATGAAGGAAGGAAAGGTTTGTTTAGCTCACAGTTACTGGAAGTTTCAGTCCATACTTGGTTGGCTCCAAGGCAGAGAGGCACATGGCAGAGAGCAATAGTTCATGGCGGCGGAACAGCAACAATGGTCACAGAGGCAATGGAACAACTAGGGGAGCAGAGAGCAACGGCTTAATTTGTCTCTCTTTATTATTACATTCAGGCTCTCTGCCTCAGCCTATCCACCTTAGCCCACACCCATAATCCCAGCCATACTCAGACCAATAACCCTATCAGTACTAAAACACATAATCCTAGTGGATCATGAGTCAAGTCTCAAACTCTAGAAGTCCCCGCCTCATGATTGCATGAGGCTTTGAGGGGACAATGATACATAAACCATGACATTCCACCCCTGGAACACCAAAGTCTCACACATATCCCTTTGTGCAAAATACATTTTAGTCCATCACTAAGAGTTGCCCAAGTCCCAACAGTTTCAGCATTGGTGAAAAGTCCAAGTTTCAAGTCTCCTCCAAGATCCAAGACAAAGTCTTTCCTGTGAGCCCCTGTACAAAAGAAAAGTTAAACATATCCAACATTCAAAGGCATAAGATAAATATTATGATTCCAAAAGTGGCAAACAACAGGGTAATACAAAACTTTAGGACCAACACATGTCCAAAATCCAGCAGGGTAAACATTAAATCCCATATTTCCAACTGGAGCATCTGAAACAGTCTGCACTGAGTTGTGAGCTCCATGCAGCTCCACTCCTACAGCACTCTTGGTGGTAATTTCCATGGCTTTTCTCTTAGGCTGGCTTTGCTCCCTCTGAGCATGATCCATTGCTGGCTTTTCCAGACTTCTGGGGTTTCCACTGAACAGGCTTCTCACACACAGATTTACACACTGCCCTCTCAGGGTCACACTGCTTGGCTCTCCAGGCCTTCTGGAAACTAGGTGGAAGCCTTCGTAACCTAATAACTCCTGTATTCTCAACTGTAGGGATCCATAAAAGATCCGCTGATCTTACTGTAAATGGTTCAACCCTGGAAGACATGGCGGTAGGAATGAGAAAAATAGACAAGACGAAAAGCTGGGCGAGGTGGTCGCCAGTCTGCCTGATGGGCGAGACTAACTCAGCTCACACAGAAATGATCCTTTATTTATACTTCCACAAAGTTTGCATCCCATGACACAAGGCTGCCCAGCGACCAATAGCTGGCCTGAACCAGACAGGTTGTTTTTCTCAACAGGATGTTTTTCTCAGCACTGGGGTCGCTTTCCTGCTCCAGGTACCGAGGCCCAGTCCCACTTACACACACTTGATCCATTTTCTGGCTTTCTGTGGCTCCCAACACTCAATGCGCCTAACATTGGATGATGCCAAGGTCTGCCACATGGATGATGCCAAGGTCTGCCGCCAGCTGGAGCAGCAGCCAGGCTTTCTTCTCTCTTGGCTGTAGGGGTAGAGTGCCTGGATTGATGAACACTCTGACCTTGATTCTGAGGAACAAATTCTCTATGCTGGCGGCATTTTGGAACGTGGTTTGGCCGCTGCCACCATTCTGGTACGTGGGTCTCTGTGGCTTTCTTCTCAAGGCAAAATCTCTCTCCCTTGAAATTCTGAGGCTGCAAAGGGTGGAGAGCTGCCACCTCTTGTGATGCCCTTAGGCCATCCTTTTTGATTTTCTGGTTCCTGCCCAGCAGTGGAGATCCTTTCAGCTCCATCTTTGCAGTCCACAGCTTTCCTGGTGCTTCCTTCCTGGCCAAACTCAGATTTTAAATCATCCTGCTTGGCCCTTTGCTCTTGATTTTCAACATAAATCTGGCTAAAAACTGCCAATAACAACCATGCCACCGCCCCAATAGTTGGCTGCTTTGAAATACCTCTTGAAAGATTAATCAGTCCGCTATGCTTAATCTCAGAGTTAGACAAAGTCTCTGGGCACTTTCAGCCAATCCATAGCACAAATCATTTGGAATACAATGACCAATGCTGTCCTTTTTCCCAGCAGAAACCTCCTTAACCTGGTCTTTACGGGCAGGCCTTCTGTCAGTCTTCTGGTCTGAGTTCTGACCAAAATCTCCTCTACAGAACAGCCGAAGCTTTTTCAGCTCTTTGCAAGTAGACGACCTCTCCAAATATTTACTGTCTCTGCTCATAAGCCATTCTTTATGCCTAGGCTTCAATCCAGTCTTCTGGTCCGAGTTCTGACCAGAATCTCCCAAACAGAACAGCTGAAGCTGTTCCAGTACTTGGCTTGTAGGCGACGTCTCTGAACCTTTCCTATCTCTTCCCATAAGCCATTCCCAAAAGCTCATAATCTATATGGTCAGGTTAGTCACAGCAAGAACCCCACTTCTTTGGTACCAAATTCTGTCTTAGTTACTTTTCTCTCATTGCTGGGACAAATACCTGACATCCAAAATGAAAGAAGGAAAGGTTTATTTAGCTCACAGTTACTGGGGGTTTCAGTCCATACTCAGCTGGCTCCAACGCAGAGAGGTGCATGGCAGAGAGCAGCAGCTCATGGTGGTGGAACAGCAACAATATGGTGACAGAGGCAACTGACCACCCAGGGGAGCAAGAGTCTCTCTCTCTCTCTCTTTTCTTTCTTTCTTTCTCTCTTTTCTTCTCTCTCTTTCTCTCTCTCTCTCTCTCTCTCTCTCTCTCTCTTTCTCTCTCTCTCTCTTCTCCTTTGCCTCATCCCAGTCATTCCTTCCCTTTGGACACTTTCTTTCCCTTTTTCAGTATCTGCCATACCTTTTGGATTTTATTTACTCTTTCAGTAGGGAGATACTACTCTCTGTTTCTGTGGCATCCCCTTGATGAGATGTCACCTAGGAGGTCTTCTGTGCTGCTTCTGTGTGGGGCTTAGTTCTCTAAACACCACGATCTGTGCTTTCATTCCTTTTTATGGCCACGTAGCGTTCTGACATGTACGTGTACCACAGTTTAGTCACTCACTAGTTGAGGTGCACAGTCTCCGTTTCTTGGCTGTTTGGAATACTGCTGCAATGCACACAGGACTGATAGGGGATTCTGTGGCCTAATGATTTCCTTCCTGGTGAGTAGATCCCTGGGAATGGGATTACCAGATCAAACATGTAATCTACTACATGTTGGCTTGGTGGACTGTAGCCTCACTGCCTGGCCTGAGGCTGTTGCTGGGACATTAGAGGAGGCCTATCTTTTGGGAGGCTAGCTCAGGCATGCCAAGCTGGAAGACAAAATAAGATCCTATGTGTGAACAACTTTTCCAAATGCCGGATTTTGTCGTATTTGCTGCTGTCCTGTCTCCCAAAGTAACTCAAAGAGCTCAGTCCAACTTGGAACCAGCCCTGCGATAGCCCCCCATGCTTCTCATCCTACCTTGGTATTATTCAAGATGGTGCCCCTTTTATGGTTTTATGGCTCTGTGGATTAAATGAGGTGCCAAAGCCCTCCACAGCTTATCATGGATATTCTTTGCAGCCTCCCAGACCTTTCCAGCCTCCTCACTGTCCTATCAATCCATGACCTTACTAACTGGCAGAGGACACACCCTATATTATGCTTCTCTGGCTTTGTGAAATTTGATACCAGCCTCTGGGAAAATGGGAAATGCTTTTTCCTCAAGGAGAGATCTTTCGGAGGACACTTCACTCTTAAGGTCAGCAGGTGGGTCTGGGCGCTCAGGGCTGTGACTCTGGTCCCTGATGCTCCCGAACACATGACTGCTTGGCCAAGATCCGTGGGGCCCCAGCCTGGGTGTGGGGGGGTCTCTGATACTGGGTTCTTCAGGTTTTATCATGTGCATTGAGACTCAGTATGGGTATTGGGCTCACTTATTAACACCTTGCCCAGGTATTTCTGGGCCACATAGAGCCCCTTCTGGAGCCCCTCACTAGTCTGCTTTCTCTTTATTTTTCCTGTTTAAGAAATATTTATTTTTTAGCTGGGCGTGGTGGCACACGCCTGTAATCCCAGGGCTTGGAAGGCTGAGGCAGGAGAATTGGTGCAAGTCCGAGACCAGCCTGGGCCACAAAAGTTAGTTCAAGGCTAGCCTGAACTGCATAGTGAGACCCTGTCTCAAGAAGAAAAAAAAAAAAAAAAGAAAAATATTTATTTTTTGAAAACTTAAAACACGTATGTATTTTTTATTACTTTTAATAAGAAATAACATCAAGATAGTTTCAAAACATGTTAGTAGGACAGCCCCAGTAATTGATACAATGCATATTGTTGTCTTCACAGTAGTTGTCCGGAGCACAAGATGCAGAAATGATAACTTTGCTAAACACTACTGGTACAAATATTTCTTCTTATTGAACTAAGAGAAAGTAGTTGTATACATAGACCGATATTCCATAATAGTAGTGGGTTATCAGCAGAACTGACAATGTCCAGAGCTGTTGATTTAAGCCTTTTATAGCTCAGAGTACTAATCTGGCTTTACTTTTTATGCCTCGTGGTTAAACTTTTCTGCTGGATGGTTAAGACCAAGTTAAAGCAAGACCTATGTAACAAAGCATGTGACTTTTGTATCTGACAAGGTCAGTCAAATCCCCTTAGGATTTACCTTGAAACCATGCACAGTGTTTTATAGAACTTTTGTCGGTGTCAGCCATCTGGATGAGTCATGGCCATTGCTTGACCAATTTGCTCTCTGTGAAACCCTGAGGGAATGTTTTCTCTCTAGGTGACTCTCCTTAGGCACATTGTACATCGTCCGTCCATTTCCTCTGTGGCCCTATAGTCCAGGAAACTTGGGAAACCACTGAGTTATAGGATGTTACAGCACAGGCTCTCTTATGCCCTGAGTCCTCACTGACCTTCAAGGACTAGGGCCAAAATATTGGTTATCCTTGTAGTCCTACTTTTTCTTTAATTTTATAGTCTGAAAACTTAGGTTCCTAACCCTCCAGAAGAGAAACTTAGTGATATGATTACTCTATAACATAGGTACTTGAGCTTATCGTCATTATCTTTCTAAATATTAAATGCCTCAGACTTAACATGGAAGTAGTATTTTCCATCAATCATAGATATTCTCATAAATCCCTAGAGAATGTGCTTAAAAAAGTTACACATTTTTTACATAGAAATTTAGAAACCTAGCATATACAAAATTGTACCAGGTTAATCCTATGGCAGTTTTCCTTGTCTATTTTCTTTTTACCTTCTTCTTCTTCTTCTTCTTCTTCTTCTTCTTCTTCTTCTTCTTCTTCTTCTTCTTCTTCTTCTTCTTCTTCTTCTTCTTCTTCTTCTTCTTCTTCTTCTTCTTCTTCCTCTTCTTCTTTTCTTTTTTTTCCTGAATTTGGGACCCTGATGGTTTTCAGTTCTTTATAGATTCTAGAAAGAAGACCTTTGTATGAATACTTATCAAAGTTTTTTTTTTTTTTTTTGTAAATTTGTGGGTTGTCTTTTGACTCTACTGATGATTTTTTTTTTGATGTGAAAAAACTTCTCAGCAAGAGGAGGTCCCAGTTGTTAATTCTTTCAAGTGTTACATGTGCATTTTGATTTTTGTCCATGAACTATTTGCCTACCCCGATGGCTTCAAGATTTCCACCTACTGTCTCTTCCAGGGGTGTTTATATTTATTTATTTGTTTTTATTACTTTTAATAAGAGATAACAATACGAGAGTTTCAAAACATGTTAGTAGCACACTCACAATAATTAACACACTGCATATTGTTGTCCTCACAAAAGTTATACAGAGCACAGGGTGCAGACATGACAAATTTTCTAATCGATATTGGTTCAGAGGAAGTAGTTGGTTCGGAGGAAGTAGTTGTATACATAGTCCAATGTTTCATAATTGCAGTGGGTTAGCAGTGAAACTGGCAATGTTGATGGCTGTTGATTTAAGCCTCTTACAGCTCATCATACTAATCTATCTCTGCGTTTTATGCCTCGTAATTAAGCTTTTCTGCTGGGTGGTCAAGGGCACGTTAAAGCAAGAACTGTCTAACAAAACTTTCATCATTTGTATTTTCCAAGGCCAAATCTCCTCAGGATTAACTTTGGAACCATATACAGTGCTTTGTAGAACTGTTGTCAGTGTCAGCCATCAGGATGAGTCATGGCCATTGCTTGACCAGTTTGCTCTCTATGAAAGCCCAAGAGAATGTTTTCTCCCCAGGTGTAGTGTTTATGTTTTAATATTTAGATCTTTAATCCATTTTGACTTTAGTTTAGGGCATGGTGATAGACTTGGGTCTAGTTTTAATTTTTGCCTTGTTGAGAGCCAGTTTTTCCAGTACCATTTGTTAAAGAGGCTATCTTTTTTCCATTAAGCATGTTTGGTGCCTTTGTTGACGATAAGGTGGCTGAGTGTGTTTGTATTTACTTCTGCATCTCCTAATCTATTCCATTGATCCTCAGGTCTATTTTTTTTGCCAATACCATGCTGATTTTATCACTGTGGCTTTGTAGTAAAATTTTAGATCAGGAATTGTAATGCCTCCTGCCTTATCTTTGCTGCCCAGGATTGCATTTGCTCTTCTAGGTCTTTTCTGGTTCCAAATAAATTTTAGAAATGCCTTCTCCATGTCGATGGTATTTTGATAGGGCTTGCATTAAATCTGTATAACAATTTAGGAAGTATGGCCATCTTCACCATGTTTGCTCTTCGGATCCAGGAGCAGGGAACATCTTTCCATTTTCTGAAATTCTCTATGATTTCTTTTTTTCAAAGTACTGTAGTTTTCATTGAAAAGATCTTTTACTTGTTTAGTTAGTTTAATTCTAAGTATTTCATTTTCCGTGGTGCTATTGTAAAAGGTGCTGTTTCTCTTAGTCTGCTCTGTTTTGAATTTTTTTTTAATAAAAAGAGAATACAAATTAGAATTAAAACACAAAAAATTGCAAATGATACATAATTTTGCTTAACAAAGTAATATGAATTTCGCAATGTATGTTATAATCCATAGTGTCTTCCCACCAGTTATTTTTGTTTGTTTGTTTGTTTTTTGGCAGGACCAGGGTTTGAACTCACGATCTTGCACTTGCCAGGCAGGCACTCATACCATGGAGCTATCTCCCTGGCCCCTGTTCCCATCAGTTATTGATTTTACCAGATATATACATCTAAAATTAGAATATTACTCAGCTATAAGAAAAAACAAACTCGAAGTCTTCATTGGAAGAAAAAAGAAAAAGAAAAAAAGGAGAGCCGGGCGTGGTGGCATTTGCCCTGCAATCCCAGCACTTAGAAGGCTGAGGCAGGAGAATTGGTGTGAGTTTGAGACCAGCCTGGGTTACCAAAGTGAATTCAAGGCCAGCCTGAACTGCGTAGCGAGACCCTGTCTCAAAAAGACAAAAAAAAAAAAAAAAAAAAAAAAAAAAAAA
>PVJA010030011.1:5923-26278 GCA_004027025.1 Myocastor coypus
GCCTTTACAATGCAGGCTTCTCACTGCTAAAACCTCTGCTTTCCCGTCTCCCTGGGGATATGCCTCCCTCTCCCTGCTCTGCACAGCACATTAACATTTGGCCCTAGCCTAAGCCTCCACCCTGCTCTCTGCCCCTGACCCCAGCACACACAGCATCTCTGAGGATGTGCCTGGCCTGATGCGGGACTACATCCCACATCCACAGTGGCCACATGAGCTGAGCCGTGGCCACCTCTGGTGGCTGACATCACTGCCCAGGAATGTCTTTGTTCCTTGGCTTTTCTCTGCAATATCTGCTCTCCAAACAGCTGCTGGGGTCAGCTTTTAAAAACATAACGTGGCAGCATTTTGCAGCGCTCCTCAGTGCCTCAGCCCAGAGTGGCTTCTTCCTGGGCATACAGAATACCAGCTGCGACAGCTCCTGGTGAGGCCTGTGGGGTCTCCAAGCCCTGCCCTGAGCATGCCACCCTCTTTTCTGCCTCAGGGCCTTGGCACGTATATACTATTCCCTCCTCCCTGGGACTCGCCACCCCGGATATGTGTTCTTCCTGGCATTGCTCAAGTGTCAGATCACCCGAGAGGCCGCCCTGACCATGGTGCCCATCTTAGGCCCCAGCTGTCTCTCAGGGAGCACAGGGACCCCTGCTGCCTGCCCTGTCACTGTCCGCAGTGCCTAGAGCAGCGCCAACACACAGCACAAACACGCTGAATGGAAGAGCCTTGTTAATTAGCCCAGACGGCTCATAGCTGAGAATGTCTCCGCTCTTCCTTGAAGAGTGAATGAGCTATTTTGTTTTTACTATTTCATGCTAGATGTTATCAGATTGTTCTTTCATCTGTGAACCTGTTATTGAACCACTGCCTAGTATGCGTGTGTGTGCGTGCATGCCTGTGTGTGTATGTCTTCGCACGCATGCTATGCACACTTATGCCTGTATTGCTTCTGCACACGGATAGAATGTCGCTCATGCAGTCAACACTCAGAGGTGGACTAAGTGTCCCAGCCTTGCCCTTTTCCCTTCTCCTGAACTTTCAAGGACCCATATGTGTCCCAGGTTTAGCCTTTACTTCTAAATGAAGTAAAATCCTTCATTTAGAATCCTCCAGCAGAAGGGAGATTTAGAACGGTCTGGTACGCAGGCCAGTGTTCCCCATGTCCATCAGCGTGTCCCCGGCCACTAGCCCACGCAACACTGGGATCTCCGGAAGCCCCTTGCAAAGTCCCTTGGCCTAAACCCTGCCTGGCAGGCCCTGGACCACTTTTTAGCTTACCTTCTGGCCACTCCCCCTGCCTGCCCCTAAGCTGCCCACCTTCGGCAGGACTTGGGAGAAGTGGCCGGACTCGTGTGGCCGCTGATCAAGTTCAGCTTCTCTGAATTTCTCCTTGGTACAAATCGCGATCAGCTAGGAAGAAAGCGGGATTTGATTCGCAGGCCTTGCAAAGGCTTCCTCTTGGCGAGCGCGGGGAGCGCCCGTATTAGAAGTCTCACGGCGCCCCCTGCTGGCTGCTCGCCTTTACTCGTTCCTTTCCTGTCAACAGTACTAATAATGAAAACCTCGCTCCTAAGAACCAAGGGCTGGTGCGGGCTTGGGGAGCATGAATCATGCACGTCTGTATAATTAGCAAGATCAGCGCCCCCGAGAGAGTGAGGTGTGCCCACGAAAGTAGCACTATTCAACAAGTAGGACCACCAATTCGCTGCTCACCCTACTAGGGACAGAAAATACTCGACACATCCCCCTCCGTACACACGAGAAAACGTGCCAGCTCGACTATTTTTAATAACAGCGTCTATTTGTAGCACAAAAGGGCTCCTGGTTGTGCCAGAACCTCTAAATAGCGAGTCCTATTGGCCGATTCCAATGTGATTTACATACCATGGGGAATGTAGAAACGCCATGGTGAATACCAAACATCTTCACCAATGGAAACCAACGGCAATGAAGACAGAGCAGATCAGAAAAGCAAACCCAGCCCAGAATGCAAAGAGCGTGACTTACCAAAGTGTCACTGATCCCCTTTGCAGGGATTGGATAAAGCGCAGGCAGTAGTACCTGTACTAAAGGACCTTCTGAGAGTTTAGTTTTGAAGCCATTGAACTTGAAACACAAAAATCAATGAAAGGGCATGACCTCTGGATTTTCTTCTTCTATCTCTTGGTGTAGCGATACTGGTGAATTTTAACATAAGAGGAACCCAAACTTGAGGCCAGGTCTTTCTCCCTTTGCCATTGACAATATGAGGACCGGGGCTACACACACACACACACACACACACACACACACACACACACACACAAAAGGAGGGGTGGAATTCTCAGGAAAGATGGAATTTCACCAGGTAGCCTGTAGCTCCATTGAGGTTGCTGTCCCTGGGAGAACCGTAATTGGTATGAGAACATCCTTCCTGGCAACTGATTTACCCCAGAAGTCTGAGATTCTTTCCTTCAATAAGTACTTTTTGAGAACCTGCTATGTGCCAGGCATCGTGCTAGGCACCAGGGATGTCGCAATGGCGCAGCCGGCCACAGAGTTCGTGTTATCCTGGCTGGGGACAGATTACAAGCCCCAGGGGGATTCAAGTGATACTGCAGGTCAGAAAGCAGATGTAACAGAGAAGGCGGAGGCAGTAGATAGGGGAGCAGATATTTCTGAGGATGGGCCCTCGGATGCTCCATCTCCTAGGGGAGATGAAGAGGAACCAGCAAAAGAGACTACGCAGGAACAGCCATCCAGCAGCCTGCGGGTAGGGCTTAGCTGGTGGCGTCCAAGTGGGAGACAAGGAGGGGAACAGTCCTGTCCGGTGCCACTTCCCTGTCCAGATGAGCCCAGGGAATGTCTTTGAATGTGCAGTGAGGACCCCAGGGGTGAGTGTGAGAGGAGGATGGGGCGTGGGCCCCAGGAGGGTGGAAGAAAGGGGATGGTGGAGAGGAGGGGCAGAAGCTGGTGGCTCCAGTCCCCTTGTTCTCTGCGCCCCTCACTGCAGCCGATCAACCATCTTCGTGCGTCTGCACACCAATGGGAACCAGGAGCTCCAGTACCAGCCCGGGGACCACCTGGGGGTCTTCCCTGGCAACCACGAAGACCTCGTGAATGCCCTCATCGAGCGGCTGGAGGATGCGCCCCCTGCCAACCAGATGGTCAAGATGGAGCTGCTGGAGGAGCGGAACACAGCTTTGGGTAGTAAATATCCTGGGGGGGGGTTGGGGAGATAGCTCAGTGGAATAAGTGCTTGCCTGGCAAGTGCAAGGTCCTGAGTTCGACCCCTGGTACCACCAAATAAATAAATAAATATCCTGGGAGCCTTCTCTAGGGAAGCCCAGAGGTGGTGTCGGTTGTGGGAAGGGGAGATCGGGTCCTCTTCCTACACCCCAATCCATGGAGCAGAGTGGCTGTTCTGTTGTCTCCAGCTGAGGAGACACTCTTGACCTTGCTCCTGGCTGAGCCACAGTGGGCTCAGGGTTCGGGGACAAGGGTCCCCACTGGCCTCACGTGCAGCCCGTAGCGGCACCCCCAGCTGCTGTCTTTACACCGGAGCTAAGGTGTGCGATCGGCAGGATGGGGGAGAAGCCCACAGGCAGAGCCCTTCTGAGCATCCCTCAGGCAGGCTCACATCTCTCTCCATAAATCCCACCTGGCTTCTTGTCCTCTGGATTCCAAGAAGGACATGCTTATGTTCAGGGTCCACGCAGGATAGGCCACAGAGAAAAAGCAGTCCTCACTCGGGACCTGTGGGAGCAGGTCCCCGGACTTGTGGGAGACTACAATCCACACAGGCCCAAGTCTGCTATTGAAATGGCACGCGGTGTTTATTCCTAACCTATGCCTATGCTGCCCCCTGGGTGCTTGGAAGCTCTTCTGGGTTCCTTATGACGCCCAGAACAGAGCAACGGCTCTGCACAGTCATTATGCCGGCCGGTTTAGGAATTAATGAAAAGGGAAAAGGCCTGTCCGTGTCTACTAGGGAAGAAGCCCTCTTCTGACACCCTCCATCTTTGGTAGAATCCACAGAATGCGGGAGCCAAGGGTATGGCTAGCCGAGGGGCTGCACAGTGTGGTGCTCAAAGCAAGATCTTACACCAGGCTCCCTGAGTCCGCACGTCAGCCGTGTGACCTCGGGCAAAGCCCCTCCCTTCTCTGCGCCTCAGTGTTTCTCAGGATCATGATAGTGTTCACCACCTGGGATTGTTGTGAGGCTTAAATTAGCTGATAATATAAAGTGCTGAGAATGGTACCTGCCATGTAGAAACTGCTAGGTGAGAGTTAGCCGCACAGCCAGAGGTGAGTAGCAGAAAATGTGAGGACACATACAGTCAGAACATGCTTATGGTGTCACCCCTGCCCCTTTGCATTTTGGCTTTTATTTGATTTGGTTTGTTCTCATGAGGTTCAGAATTGAATGCAGAGTCTTTGAACTAAGCTATATCCCTGGCCTTTTTTTTTTTTCTTTCTTTCAGTTCTTGGACAGAGCTGCCCTAATTCACTAAGTTAACCAGACTTCAGCCTAGGCTCAAGCTTGAGACTCTCCTGCCTCAGCCTCCCAGGCATCACTTGGCTTCATGTTTATTTTTTAACTCCTTGTACTCATGAAGAGACCACAGGTTCCCCTGGCCCCTACAGATGTGTGGAAGATGGGAGACTCGCCTGGCCTGGCCTGGCCTGGCCTGGGGCCGTATTGTTCCTCCAGGGCATCTTCTGCGGCCGCAGCAGGCCGGGAATGGTTGCAAACCCTCCTCTACCTACCTGTCCCCTTGTGCCTCCTCAGGCGTCATCAGTAACTGGAAGGACGAGCCCCGCCTCCCTCCCTGCACCATCTTCCAGGCCTTCAAATACTACCTGGACATCACCACACCACCCACGCCCCTGCAGCTGCAGCAGTTCGCCTCCCTGGCCACCAATGAGAAGGAGAAACAGCGCCTGCTAGTCCTCAGCAAGGTGGGTGCCCAGCATCACCCATCCTCACTGGGAGCCCTTCACGTGACTCCTGGTCATTGGCGAACCGTGGCACTGTTGTTCCAATATCTGTCCAGCAGAGGGCAGCTTGTACCGTTTCCTAATCTGCACGCGGTCGCCATATTGGTTTCTCGGTTTCGCCTGGTCCTAACCATCTAACGCACAAGAGCAGCCCCTCAGATCTGAGTGTACCCTGGCCACCGCAGAGGCAGCTCCTCTATCTCACTCACCTTTGCTCTTCTGAGCTTGCGTGAGGTCCAGCTCAGTCCACTCTTGGGAGAAAGAGAAGCAGAAGCTCATAGTGCACTGGTGAGAGGAGCGGCAGGTAGAACAGTGAGGCCCAAGAGGCCCCCTGGCGGTCAAGAAGCCAAGCGCAGCTTATGCCACCCTTGCGTAGAAACGGTGGAGTTACCATGAGCAAGACCCTATCTTAAAAATTAAAAAGAATTTTAATGGCCAGGGTTGCAGCTCTATAGTAGAGTACTTGCCTAGTATGTATGAGGCTTTGGGTGGGGATTGTACAGGGAAAGAGACGAAAAAGGGAAAGGGAAACGAAGAAGGAGGGATCCTACCCAGGAGGCCCTCCCAGCGGGGTCTTCTTGCCAGTAAGCAAGCCCCTAGCAAAAGATGCTTCCATCTGCCATCCAGAAGAAGGGATTGAATGATGGGGTCGTGAAGAACAGGCAGGTTAGCAAATGCATACTATTTAGAAATATGGAAATAAACACCAGAGGGAACAGAGAATTCTCTCCAGTGGTGACCTCTGGAGAGCTAAACTCAGGTGGCCCTGGTAGGGTAGGAGGCCACCATTTTTAATCAGAAGCCTGGCAGAATTATTGAACTTTTACACTATGGGCATATATGACTATGATTTTAAACTTACAGTTCATGGTGGGGAGGGGCAGGGTCAAGAAGGACCAGAGGTTGGGCTGGTGAGAGAGCTCAGCACTCTGAGGTGCCTGCTTAGGCAAGCTTGGGCAGGCACAGGTGACAGCAGTTTGATCCCCGATCCCTGGCACCACTCCCTGCACCAGCCCCACTCTCAGGGCCGGCTGAGCCAGCCAAAAAGAAAGGAACAGCCAAACAGCCAGAGCTCATGCCCTTTGCATATAAGATTATCTAACATAGAAATGTATGTAATCATATGTATGTGAGCATTTCTTCTAAAAGGCACAGGGTCTCTTAAGAGGGGATAAATGTGCAAGGATTTTTATTGATGAAAACGTGTGTTAAAGGGAACAGAAAAAGGAGTCAGAGAAGGTGGGAAGAATCACCAGATCTGAAGTCAAGGCTGACACCGGGGAGGACAAAAGGAGGCTGGTGGAGGCTGCTCAGAGCGCAGAGCGCTCCATGAAAGGCCAAGGTCCTTGAAGAACCCTAGAGCCAAAGGTCTCCATTCTAGGCTCGAGCCTGTCTTGGGATCTTTCCTTCTGCGATCCACTCTGGATTGGAAAGAGCCCATTTGTCTTAGCTACTTTCTCATCGCTGGGAAAAAAAAAATAATAATGTGTCTGTCTTAGTTACATTTTACTCGTTGCTGGGACAAATATCCGACACCCAAAATGAAGGAAAGAAAGGTTTATTTAGCTTGCAGTTACTAGAGGTTTCAGTCCATATTCGGCTGGCCCAAGGCTGAGTGGAACAGGGCAGAGAGCATCCAGTTCATGGCGGTGGAACAGCAACAATCTTGACAGAGGCAGCCAACCAAACAGGAGCAGAGAGCATGAGCTAGTCTGTTTCTCTGTCTCCCTTAATTACATCAGGCTCTCTGCCTTAGGCTGTCTGCCTCAGGCCACACCCATAGTCTGAGCAGTACTTAATACACATAATCCCAGCGGATCATGGATCAAGTCTCAATCTATAGAAGTCCCTGCCCCATGACTGCATGAGGCTTTGGGGGGACAACTAGACATAAACCATAACAGTGACACCCACAAGAAAAGGGAAAGAAGTTTGTTTTCGCTCCCAGTTTGCAGAGGTTTCCAGCCTACCGTTGGCCACTCCAAGGCAGTGCAAGAGAAACAGCCCGTGGCACAGCAGGCAGGAAGCGGCGCCTTCCTCTTTCTTACCTTTTTTATTCCACCCAAGCTACAAGCCTACTGGTTGGTGCCACCTACACCCAGAGGGAATCTTCCAGTCAGGACACCCACCATCCACACCCAGAGCTACGCTGAACTAATTAGTGGACTGTATCACACGCCCATGACCAGCCGCTTCTGAGAGCCCCACCTATGACCACATGAGGCTCTGGTGGTGGCGGGGGGGGGCGTATCTAGAGAGAAGCCATAACGCCATGAGAACCAGACCTGGCATCAGCCTTAGGGATGGCTGTCAGCCTCAGGCGAGTGACAGGTCCAGCTTGGTGTCCACCCCGGAGAGCTTGAGCTGGGGCTCTGGGCCAGATGTGCTGCAGCATCTGGAGGTTAGTCAGACTGCTGCACATTCTCAGGACGGCTATTTCCTGTTCATGAGCAAGGACAGTGTCCGGGACCACACTCTGTGGCGCACCTTGCCACACACACGTGTAATCCACTGCACTCCGCTCCTCGCAGGAATTGAGCCTCCAGCAATAAGAGAGACGGGGGCATCTTCTGAGATGTAAGAAAAATAATTCCAGAGCCCTAAAGGGTCCCCATGTTCCGTGGTAACAGCTGGGCTCTGCCGTCAATACGGACCCACGCGTGGTCCTCCACACACTCCCACCTGTTTTTCCTGCACTATCAACTTAGCATCTTGACACACCCAAGGAAGCTTCCCCAGCCTCCTCAGCAACCAGCAGGCTGCAGGGCTGCACTCCACACCTGCCACATCCCGTTGTGGGGCTGGAGTCCCTAAGGCATGCCCTCCCTCCACGGGGCCTCCCTCTCGCCCTGCAGGGTGCCGTGAGGGTTAGGAGCAAAAGCTCTCATCCCAGACTGCCCAGGGCAGGGGCCAGCGGATGTCTTCCTGTGCAAGGCCAGGTGATAAGCGTTTTGGCACGCAGTCCCTGTGGTCTCCGTTCCAACAGTCGATTTCCACCCTGGCAGCGCAGCAGCACAGACACGTTACAAGGATGTAGGCGTGACCCCATGCCAACATGGCCTTAGTGCGCTCAGATATTTGAATTTCATTTTCCATTCTTGCCTCATAAAACAAAGCTCTTCTTTTGATTTTTTTTTTCCAACCATTTAAAAGTGTAAAGACAATTTCAATCTCATGGTCCACACCAGAGCAGGTAGGTGGCAAACCAGGAGCGGCTGCTAGCTGAAGTTTGCCACCACTTCGCTTAGCTACAGAGCCCAGCGTCGCCAGCTTGTAGCCACCAGACCTCTGCAGCCCACAGTGTCCTCATCCACAAAATGGGCAGAACAGTAATACCTGCGGTGGTCTCCATGCTTTGCCCCTTCGATAAATTCACATGGGGCTGCGGAGATAGCTCAGCGGTCTAAGCACCTGCCTGGGTGTTGATCCCCGGTACTGCATTCCATGCCAGCCCCAGAACCCACCATGCCAGCCACTGAAGCCAGAAATGGTGGCTCACTCCTGGAATCCCAGGACGATCACTACAAGTCTGAGCTGCACAACGAGACCCTGCACCAGATAGACAGACAGACAGACAGACAGACAGGCAGACAGATAAATCCTATGTTGAAATCGACCCTGCAAGTTGAGGATATTGAGGGTGGGGCATATCAGTGGCGTGGTGCAAGCCTGTAATCCCGCTCTTTCAAGTCTGTGTGGCAAGAGGGTTGTAAGTTCAAGGCCACAGCCTAGGCCACTCAGCAAGCCCTGCTTCAGGATGAAGTGTTAAGAAGGCCTGGAGTGTGGCGTAGCTCAGTGGTAGAGCCTGCAACCCTGGGTTTCATCTCTTGTCAAGCACCGAAGGAGAGGCAGACAAGTTGGGCAGTGATGAGGTCTGGAGTCCTCTGTCCTCGGGCATGGGGTTGATATCTTTATCAAGAGGCCCAGAGGACCTGGTTCACCTGTATTTTTGTTTTGTTTTGGTTTGGTTTTTTTGTTGTTGTTGGTTTTTTTTTTTTTTAGAATTTTTTATTTTATTTATTTATTTTTTTCTTGTTTCAGAACCTTTATTTATTTATTTACTCATTTTTATGGCCGGCTCAGCCTGGTCCAAGGGCAGGGCTGGCCCAGCATGTGGTGCCGGGGATCGAACCGCGGTCCTGAAGCCACCCAAGCTTTCCCAAGCAGGCGCTTTAGACCACTGAGCCATCCCACCAGGCCCATCACCTGTTTTTTAAGTACTGGGGATTTCACCCAGGCCTTCACACTGAGTTACCTCCCCAGTCCTTCCTTTATTTTTTATTTTGAGACAGAATTTTCCTAAATCACTAAATAGCCCAGGCTGGGCTCAAATCTGCAGTCCTCCTGCCTCAGCCTCGCAGAGTGCTGGAATCGCAGGTGTGTCCCGCCACGCCAGGCTCACTTGGTTCACCCCTTCTGCCCCGTGAGGACGTGCAGGAAGCACCGCCATGAAGAGCGGCGCTCACCATGCAGCGGGTCCACTGGTGCCCTCCTTCCCCTTGTCTGTCTTCCATATAACCCGCTGTCCAGATCAGCCCATCAGAGGTATTGGGGGTTCGCAGTCCAGGTGAGCCAAGGCGCTGTGGATTCCAGAAAGTCCTCCGGAGATGCAGCTCCCCGGAAGTGGCACAGTCTTGCTCTTAATTTGCACCCTCTGGAAATAGGCGGCAGTGGGCCTCACACTCCGCTCTGTCGCCTTCTAACGCAGGGGTTGCAGGAGTACGAGGAGTGGAAATGGGGCAAGAACCCCACGGTGGTGGAGGTGCTGGAGGAGTTTCCGTCCATCCAGATGCCGGCCACCCTGCTGCTCACCCAGCTGTCCCTGCTGCAGCCTCGCTATTACTCCATCAGCTCCTCCCCGGACATGTACCCCGACGAGGTGCACCTCACCGTGGCCATCGTCTCCTATCACACCCGAGGTGGGCAGAGGTGCAGCTCTGCATTCCCCTAGGGCCTGTGGCGGCAGCTAGAGTGAGGCTCCCCGGCCAGGCCCTGATGCAGCTCAGCTGTACTGTCCTGTCCGTCTTTGTGTACCCACCCTTGCCCAAGGCCATTTCAGTGGACAGGATTTGAATAGAACCCTCCTGTACCTGACAGAACCCTGAGTTGGGGTGCCCAGCCCCCAAGTCACCTCAGCTCTGCCATTCGCTCTCCCAGCTGCTGCTCGGAGGTCTTCCAAGGCCACGAATTGCAAAGCGGAAGTGTAGTGTCAGCCCAAGAGCTTCCTGCACTGGAGGGTTGGGGAGGCCCGGGGGGAGGGGGGGGTCAGCAGGCCGGTCAGGCCACCCTGCTCTTCCTCTGTTAGATGGAAAAGGACCAGTTCACCACGGCGTGTGCTCCTCCTGGCTCAACAGGATACAGGCTGACGAAGTGGTGCCCTGTTTTGTGAGAGGGTGAGTGGCAGTAAAGAAAACAGAGGCTTGGGGCTGGGGAGATAGCTCCGTGGCACAAGTGCCTGGCTGACAAGTGCAAGGTCGTGAGTTCAAAACCCCCATCCCACAAAGAGAGAGAGACAGAGACAAACAGAGAGACAGAGAGAGACAGCATTATTCCAAGATGTTAGGGAAATGGGACAATGAGCCCGGGTGGCACAGCCAACACGGGTCTCCGTGATAAATACTCAAGGCCATGTATGAGCCGCAAGCCGACTGCAGTAGCCCCACTCTCAATCCGTATGGTATCTGCAGCCTAGCGGGAATTCTATCCAACTTCTCCCTGGCACCCTCGGTCTGTCCCTTCCCCGTTCATTGTTAATAAGCAGAATCAAATACAGACACACGACAGGCACCTGCTCTGCCAATCAAAAGCATCTGCACCTGAGCCAGCCCTGGCCATGGCTCACCCTTTTTTCCTTAGCCCCTGAGAGTGGAATCCTCACACTGTGGCCCACGCAGCGTTGGCCTTGAACTTCCTGGGGGCCCAGAAATGTAAAGTCCTGCACCCACGCTTATGCCTCGCTGCCTGATCTGCCTTGGGCTCTGGTGTTTGGAATCAGATCTGAGCTCAGCAAGACTTCTGACTCTCTCTTCCTTGTCCAGAGCACCCAGCTTCCGCCTACCCCAAAACCCCCAGGTCCCCTGCATCCTGATTGGTCCGGGAACGGGCATCGCCCCCTTCCGAAGCTTCTGGCAGCAACGGCAGTTTGACATCCAGCATAAAGGTGAGTAGGAGCTATAGCTCCCTCGGTTGCTTCCCTGCCTGGGCAAGACAGAGATGCAGTCCTGACCCAACCCACGGGAGAAGTTCGTGGTGTCTTCCCAAGGGCCCTCCCAGGCCCTCTACGCAGGGTCCTGGGCTCCTGCAGTCCCCTTTCTTGGACAGTAAGAGGTGGCTGCTTCTAAAACCAGCAACTTTAGATGGGGTAGGTGTGAATACTTCTCAAATGACTGTGCCTGTGGACTGAACTCTGGTCAGCCTCTTGGCTGACCCTGGAGCAGGTTTGCTGTGCAGGGGACACCGCCATTCATCTATGGGAAGAGCACAGAGAGAACCTGCAGTGGGAGGCCCCATCAGATGAGATCTAACGTGCTCGATACAGGGCCACAGTCTGCGTCTCACGGCCAAGCCACTCTGATTTGAACCCAGCCGCCCCCATGAGCCACCAGTGACACATGCATGACTGCCCGTTGCCAGCCAATTACTGGTACAGCAGATAAAAATGCATGTTCTATACACCAGCCATGGGGGCCTCGTAAGAGTTCCATGCTAAAGTGTAGAGAATTAACTATGATAAACTATGAATGAAATCAAATTTGTTGACTATTTCAGTAACTTGTCATTGGTACAGCTAGTGTTAATTCATGTTTATACATGGGCAGTGATTATTCACCTTGAAGTGACTAACTAGATTCTGGTCATTTAGAGACATTTTATTAAGTCTTTTAGTAAGAAGATTGATAAAAGCAACTAGCTCCATTGGTACCGCCAGTGGCACAGCCACCCAGCGGAACAGTCAGTATGTGTTGCTGTGGCTCAGGCTGGCCACTAAAAAGTGGCCTCCACGCATGGAGGTGCGGGGACTATTGCAGTCTACATGGCAGAAAAACAACTCAAATAAAAAGAGAATTCTTTCTCATGGAACTGGGGTTGGTGGCAGAACAGATGATATTTGTGAAAAGCCCACAGAGGCCAAGGCCCCAGCTTTCCCATTTCACTTCCCCCTGTAACCCCATGAGGCAGGAGCTGTTCTGACGGTCGGCCCCTGGATCTGTGGGTCCCAATCTTCTGAGTCACCCGAGTGCTGATTAAATATACTAGGAGAAAAAATTACATCGGGGTTTTGCCGATTGAGCTCTGGGCCTCACACAGGCGACACAAGCTCTGTACGACCGAGCTACATCCCCAGATCCATTTTTAAATACATATTTGTACTTTGAAACCGGGTCTCACTAAGTTTCTCTGGCTGGCCTTGAACTTTTATCTTCCTGCCTCGGCCTCCCGAGTATCTAGGATTACATGCATGTACCGCTATGCCTGACTTTTTTCTGCTTATTATCCCCTAAACAATGTAGTACAAGAATGATATCCATTGTGTTGGCTGTTGTGATTATTAGAGGTGTTTGAAAGCATACAGGAGGATATGCGTATGTTCTGTGTGATCATGGTGCCATGTTATAGAAGGGACGTAAACGCCCACAAATCTTGGTATCCAAGAAGGGATAAATACAGAGGGACAACTGTTTCCATTTTTCACTTGGAGAAACTGAGGCATGAAGCTTTCTCTTACTTACTTTTTACTCGTTGCTGGGACAAATACCCGACACTCAAAATGAAGGAAGGAAAGGTTTATTTAGCTCACAGTTTGTGGAGGCTTCAGTTCATACTCCGCTGGCTCCAAGGCAGCAGAAATCAATGAAGAGCAGAGGAGGAGCAGCAGCTGTGGCATCCATCAAGCCTCGCTCTTCCAAATTCTGTGCCGGTGCAGAGCTCCTCCAAAGACAAGGAGTTCTCTACAGAAGCCGGGCAGAGCAGGACCAGCCAGGAAGCAGCCAGGGCAGGGCTGTTCATGCAAAGTCTTCCTCATTTTTTTTTATACACTTTTTGTGCTGAGTCACTCTGGGGTGGCCTATCTGGCCCTAGAGTGGAACCAATCACATCCCAGGGCAGGCTCTCTGCATCCTGCAGGATGGAACCAATCACATCCCAGGGAAGGCCTTCTGCATCCTGCAGGATGGAACCAATCACATCCCAGGGCAGGCTCTCTGCATCCTGCAGGATGGGGCCCCCAACAGCCCGGAACCAGTAGAGCCCATCCAGCCAAGCTTCCTCAAGTTGACACAATGGATCAATTACCATCAGGTTAAATTATGCAAGGTCTCCTACAGCTGGAATTGGAACCCAGGAGGTCTGACCCAAGTCTGGGGTCACAGTGCCACCTGTGCCAGAGGCTGCTAAGCAGTATGGGGGCTGCACGAAGGGCAGTAGCCCAGGGAGGAAAGTGTGTCCAAGCCTCAACACACCAAACCACCTTCTGCTGTGTGTGTGTGTGTGTGCACACGTGCACACGTGCACACACACCCACACATCTCACATCTGCCTGCCCCAGTGCCCCTCAGCCTCGGTCTACATGGCACATCTCAAGGGCCCGTCTCCCTACCCCGGCATCCCCACCCACCCCCACATGGGCTCCAAAGCCCTCAGTGACACATGACCTTCTGGTCCCCAGGAATCAGTCCCTGCCCCATGGTCCTGGTCTTCGGGTGCCGACAGTCCAAGATAGATCACATCTACAGGGAAGAGACCCTGCAGGCCAAGAACAAAGGCGTCTTCAGAGAGCTGTACACAGCCTATTCCCGGGAGCCGGACAAACCAAAGGTGAGCCCCACACACGCGTGTGGACACACTCTGCGAGCAGTCTCGGAACCCTGCCCTTCCTTGGCCCTTTCTGAGTTACCCTGGGTACTTCAGAGAGCCTGGAAAGGGATCTATTTGTAGTAGTTTTCCCCTCATGGCAGATGGAAAAGAAACAGAGAGACAAACAGGGAGAGAGACAGGAAGAGACAGTCAAAGAGAAAGAGAGGGCCAGGGAGATAGTTCAGTAGAATAAGCTTTTGCCTGGCAAGACCAAGGTCCTGAGTTCAATCCTGAGTACTGCAAACGAGAGAGAGAGAGACAGAGAGACAGAGAGAGAGACAGACAGATAGAAAGACAGACAGAGAGAGAGAGAGAGAGAGAGAGAGAGAGAGAGAGAGAAGAAGAAGAAGGAGGAGGAGGAGGAGGAGGAGGAGCCTGGGACATATCTGGCCTCCAGCAGTACACACCCCAGTAACCTGTTTCCTCCAGTGGGGTTCTGCCCCCTAATAGCCCACCCAGCCAGGAACTTACCAGTGGATTAACCCAGTCATGAAATGAGCGTGGCTGCTCTGCAGTCAGGCCCCCAATCCTCGAGTCTTTGGTGGCCTCTCCCTACCTCTGCCACAGCAATTCTTGAAAGCCTTCAGCACTCCGTGACCTGACTGCAGGTCGGGGGAAGCCAAGAGCCTGGGAAGGGGAGAAGGGAACCCGCGCTCTGTGAATGCCCATTTTCCACCTAGAGTGACAAGGAAGTTCTGAAACTGAGCCAGGCCTGGTGGCATAAGCCTGTCCTCCCAGCAGGGCAGGAGGCTGAGGAAAGAGGGTTCCAAGTTCAAGCCCAGCCTGAGCACCTTAGCAAGGCCCTGTCTCAATTTTAAAGAGGGGGAGAGAGAGAGAGACACACACAGAGAGAGACAGAGAGAGAAAGAGAGAGAGAGAGAGAGAGAGAGAGAGAGAGAGAGAGAGAGAGAGATGTAGCTCAGCACAAAGGCCCTGGGTTCAATCCCCAGCATCACAAAAAAATAAAATAATCTATTTCACAGCCCATAAGAGGCAGTACCCATCAGAATGGACATAAGACATGGGACTGGTGATAGCTCTGTTGGATTTTGGGGTGGTCCAAGTGATTGGTCCCAGAGCAAGGGCCAGGACACCTGAGACAGGTGGCATTCAGGGGCTCTAGATAGTGGTTGACAGCTGGAACCCAGCTGGCACCAGCCTGTGTCCATATTATCAGCCAGTGCCAAGTATCCCAGGCTTATTGGCTGAGTGAGGGTAGCAAGGCCTGAGGCTGGGAGATCCCAGGCAAGTTGAAGACGAAACAACCCAGGAGCAGTAGGTATGGCCCTAGTACACCCCACACACACCCTGTGCGCATGCTCTGAGCTTACTGCTGCTGGCCTGGGCTTCTCTAGTGCTGCAGCCTGGGGGCCTGCAAGTACCCAGCCACCCCCGTGTCCACACCCCATGTGTGACCATTGGCCGCTGCTACGAGGAGCAAGCAGATCTCAGCCCCCCTCTTTGGGCGCCCTGACGGGGGGTGCCTCTGGGGAGCATGGTCCTATATGTTCCAGTCAACCAAAATGGGGGACAGCTCCCCCCTACACTGTCGACAGCACCCCAACTTCCCTGCCTCACACTTCCGGCCCCTCACTCCCTCCTTCCCTGCAGCCACTTCACAAAATCTCCGACCTACCCACGAGCCCTTGCACCCCCCTGTCCTTTCTGGGGGGCACATGAACCACCCTGAGCACCTCACGCAGCCGGTCTCCTGCCCCCTGCAGAAGTACGTCCAGGACGTGTTACAAGAGCAGCTGGCTGAGGCCGTGTACCGAGCCCTCAAGGAGCAAGGGGGTCACATCTATGTCTGCGGGGATGTCACCATGGCCGCCGACGTCCTCAAGGCCATCCAGCGCATCGTGGCTCAGCAAGGGAGGCTCTCGGAGGAAGACGCCGGCGTGTTCATCAGCAGGCTGAGGGTGAGTGGCCGGTGCGCTGCCCGCTAGCTCCCCGGCTCCCCTCACGGCACCCAGCTTCCTGTCTCCTCTGCCTCACTCCACCGGTCAACAACTGGGGGAACCACGGGGGTGTCCCTGCTCCCCACCTCGCAGTCATGCCCAGGGCAGAGGATAGAGGTTGTCCCAGCCTGTGGGTAGAGAGAAAGAAGGACAGGAAGGCAGGCTAAGGGTTCCGAATATGGTTGGGAGCTCTAAGACCTCAAGATAACAAGGAAAGGGGCCTCTGGGTGGCACAGCCCTTCCTGCTCCCAGAACCAACCTGTCCAGGTGTGCAGGCTGTGCATGATACAAAAAGGTCTGTCCAAGGGGAACAAGCAAGGTCTGGAAGGCCACCTCGTGTTGCTGTCACCAATCGAATACCTCAGTGTGGAACTCTTAAAAGAGAGCCTTTTTCTAATGCACCTAAAGGCTGTCATAGAGGCGACTGGTAGCTCAGCCAGTGAAGTCCTAACCATGTGACCAGCTGGCCCAATCGGAGCAAAGCTCCCAGGATGCTCCACGCTTCTTTGCTTTTCCTGCCTCTACCTTTCTCAGTGCTTTTCTTTATTGTTATTTGTGTGTGTGTGTGTGTGTGTGTGTGTGTGTGTGATCAAACTCAGGACCTTACACTCGGTAGGCAGGTGCATATGCTGCTGAGCTATCACCCTAGCCCCACTGACTGTTGTTGTTTGTTTGTTTGTTTGTTTACATTTTCCTTTGTATTTTTAGTACAGTGTCTACAGGGTCTCGCTCTAGAGCTCTGACCATAGTGATCCCCCTGTGGTCAGCCTCCCAAGCTGGGATTATAGGCACGCGCCACCACACCCAGTCCCAATTGCCATCTCAGCGTGCCCCGCGGGCAGGACTGGCATAGCACACCGGGAATCGAACCCCGGTCACTGCATCTGCCTAAGCAGGTGCTTGAGTCCGCTGAGCCATTTGGCCGACCTGCACCACTTTCTTTTCATACGTGTGCATAGGACTTGCAGCTCGCTCTCATCCTGGGCAGTGGGTGAGTGTACGCAATACAGCTAGTCTCCCCTTTCCGCTTGCCCTGTAATTTCCTTGCCCCTGTTTTCATCCTTGTCGATATTACTACTCTCAGCTCCTGTTTGACTCACAGTGCTTCCGCTCCCTGAGCCGATCAGGTTCCTGCCTGGGGCTCGTCTTTGCTCGTCTCCCCTCCCGTCCCTGCCCTCTCTCCTCACCCCTGGTCTCCTGTCCCTTGCCCATTTGCAAGAGACCCATTCTTCCTCTCTCTTTCTTGCCACCCTTTATTGCTTGTACTTTGTCTTATTCCTGTGAGAGATATTGTATGGTATTCAAGCTCCTGTGTCTGATTTATTTCACTTAGCGTGATATTTTCCAGGTACGCTTTCCTAAAGATGTCTGAAAGGCGTCCTTCATCATAGCCAATCAGCATTCTATTGTGTGTAGATCACACCCTTTCTTTGTCCAGTTACCCGTTGATGGGTACGCAAACTGCTTTTAGGATTTAGCTATGATTTACGCTTGTACAAACACTGGGGACGCATGTAGTGCTATAGTGTGCCATCTTTCACTGTTTGGGGGAAGATATCTAGAAGGGAACGGCTGGGTCATATTGAATGTCTTTTTTTTTTTTTTCCCTTTGGTACTAGGGACCAAACTTGGGACCTTGCACTTGCCAGGCAGGCCCTTATGCTGCTGAGCTATATCCCTGACCCTGAATGTCTAGTTTTAGTCCTTTGAGAAATCTCCATCCTGATTTCAGGGATGGTTGTACTTGCTTACCTTCCCACCGGCACTGTAGAAGGGCTCCTTTTTTTCAACACAGCCATACAAGCATTTGCTATTTTTTGCCTTGCAGATAATTGCCATTCTCTCTGGTATAAAATGCAACTGTGTTTTAATTTGCATCTTTCACACAGCCAATGTCTTACTCACTTTTCTTTCATTGCTGAGACAAAATACCCAAAGTTAGAGGGGGGAAAGGTTCGTGAAGTTCACAGTTTGTGGAGGTCTCGGTCTGTAGTTGGGTGGTATTCCACTACTGAGTTGTATTCCACTACTCTCAGAACCAACCCATTGGCACAAGGCAGGGTTTCACATGGCAAAGGAATGACCGTTCATGGTGGCAGGAGACAGCAAAAGCAGCATCAGAGGCTGAGACAAGCCTCTCTCTGTCCCTTCTAAGTAGCCCGTCTATCAGGATTAGGATGGCGCCAGTCCTATGAGTCACCCACCCTTAATCCCAGCCTTACATTACCAGTCAGTCACACATCCTAGATATAGCCACCTCCAAAACCCATATGATCTCAGGAGACTTTTGGGGAGGACGTCTTGTGGGGAGGGATAAGCCATAACAGCCTGCAACTCCAGGTGTTTTTTACCTATTTTTGTTCCAGTGCCATGCCGTTTTTATCACTGTTGCTCTGTGGTATACTTTGAAATCAGGTAATGTCATACCTCCTGCCTTGCTCTTCTTGCCCAGCATTGCTGTTGCTATTCTGGGCCTCTTCTGTGTTCCATCGGATGCTTAGGATAGCTTTCTCTAGGTCTGTGAGGCGGGCTGTTGGTGTCTTCAGTGAGATTGCATTGAATCTGCTCACCTGTTTTAAGAAAGTGATTTTGTTGGCAGTCTTGGTGTTCCAATCCCAGAGCAGGGACATCTTTCCATTTTCTTTTTTTTTTTTTTGTCTTTTTGAGACAGGGTCTCACTATGCAGTTCAGGCTGGCCTTGAGCTCACTTTTGTAGCCCAGGCTGGTCTCGAACTCGCACCGATCCTCCTGCCTCAGCCTCCCGAGTACTGGGATTACAGGCGTGAGCCACCACGCCTGGCTTCCATTTTCTGATGTCCTCGTGTTGAGGTTCTTGTCACTGTCTGCAGCGGGCCTCTTGCATGAGTGTCTTTAGTTGTCCTCTCATAGCTGCCTCAATGTCCTGAATCAATTCAAAACATTTACTTGTCATGGTCATTTTGATTTTGTGGGAAGGCCACCAGTTCCATAGTGCCAGCTCCTGGGACTAAGGTGGGTGAGGGCACAGTGCCATGCGTTTAAGAGCCTGCCTTTCTGTCTGATGGTGTGCCATGGTGGTATGCACCGTATTTTTGATCTTTAGGAAGATACTCAACAAAAAGGACTTCCACAATTGCTTCAGAAAGTGTCAAGAAGGCTGGCAAGATGGTTCAGTGGTCTAAAGCGCCTGCTTAGGAAAGCTTAGGCAGAGCCGGGCGTGGTGGCTCATGCCTGTAATCCCAGCACTTGGGAGGCTGAGGCAGGAGGGTCGGTGCGAGTTCAAGGACCAGCCTGGGCTACAAAAGTGAGCTCAAGGCCAGCCTGAACTGCATAGCAAGACCCTGTCTCAAAAAGACAAAAAAAAAAAAAAAGCTTAGGCAGCCTCAGGAACTATGGTTTGATCCCCAGCACCACGTGCTGCACCAGCACCACCCCCAGGGCAGGCTGAGCCGGCCATAACACACACAAAAAAAAAAGAAGTGGCAAGAATGCTGGGATAAGTGTTTCTAACGTGAGAGAGGGTGTTTTGAAGGTAATTTGTGACACTGTATCTTTTACCATAATAATTTTTTATTTAAACACAATGTGCTTTTTTCCCCCACCAGCCTCTGTAGAGCTAAAAAACCTCCCCAAATGAAATGAACCCCTCTCCAGATGGCCAGCTCTCTCTAAAATCTTCAGGACCAAGGGAGGCAGGGTCTCACTGCATTCCCAGTCCTCAGCACTGAGACACCTTTAGGCTCCCCAGTCCCTCAGAGATGCTGCCTTTTGGAAACACGCCAGACTGCGCAGCCTTCCATCCTGCCAAGCAATTTTATTGCTTCTGAAATTCAGAGATTTGGGCCAGCAAGATAACTCAGTGGTCTAAAGCGCCTGCTTAGGAAAGCTTAGGCAGCCACAGAGGGATCGTGGTTCAATCCCCGGCTCCACATGCTGTGCCAGCCCCCCCCCCAGGACAGGCTGAGCCAGCCATCATATAAATAATTAATTAATTAATTCAGAGATTCAAGAGGTCTGCACAGCAGCAGTGGTGGGGCTGACATAGTTACTTTGCCTCCCAAGTCCCCTTGCTGCTGGCCCGTCAGGCTGCACTGTGTCACTGCCCAGCTCTGAGCTTGAGCTTGCAGGAATATGTTGGAAGGAGGAAGAGAGTGGCCTGATTGCAGCCTTGGACCTCAGAACCTACAAGCAGCGGCGCCACTTCCACGGACAACGCCAGTGCTCTTGGCCAGCTGCCAAGGGGGACAGAGTGTGCCCAGCACCAAGCTTTAAAGACCATAGCACCCTGGGCACCCTGGGGACCCTGGGCTCGGCTTCCTGTCATCAAGAGCCACCTTCTTTAGGTCTCTCTCCTTCCAGAGCAGCAGCGTATCTGCCCCTTCTCCAAGGCCGGGGCTGGCACCTGATGGCTGTTCTCTGGCTGTCCCTAACCCCTAGGATGACAACCGGTATCACGAAGACATTTTTGGAGTCACCCTGCGCACGTACGAAGTGACCAACCGCCTTAGATCTGAATCCATTGCCTTCATCGAAGAGAGCAAGAAAGACACGGATGAGTAAGCAGTCCCTGTCTCTCCAGCCAGGGCTGGCC